>WBMY01001677.1:1565563-1618309 GCA_013397315.1 Donacobius atricapilla
CCGCGGCGGCCCAGCACCCCCCGCAGTGCGTGTTACCTCCGGCCGCCGCCGCCGCTTCCTCCACGGCGGCGGGCGAGCCCCCGGCGCCTCCGCCCCCGCAGGACGTGACTTTTAAGAAGGAGCCGGCGGGAGCTTTCCCCTCCGCGCCCTCCTCGCAGAGGAGCCCCTGGGGCTTTCTGCAGTCCCTGGTGAGCATCAAGCAGGAGAAGCCCAGCGAGCAGGAGGAGGAGCAGCAGCCGCAGCACCATCACCACTACGGGGGGCTTTTCGGGGGAGCGGCGGAGGAGAGACCCCCCGGCCTGGGCAGCGGCGAAGGAAGCGGCCAGAGCGTGATCCAGGACCTCAGCCTTCTCCACCACCTGCACCAGCATCCCCACCGAGACCTGCTGCTGACTGGCAGAGGCGAGGGCGCTCCAGGGAGCGCGGGTGAGCCAAAGCACGACGCCCAGGTCAAGAAGGCAAAGAGGCCAAAGCCAGAAACTCAGGGAATCAAAGCCAAGCGGAAGCCGAGCGCTTCATCCAAACCCCCCCTGGTGGGAGATGGGGAAGATGCCGTGGCGTCCCCCAGCCAGAAACCTCACGTCTGCGAACACTGCAGTGCTGCCTTCAGGAGCTCCTATCACTTGCGCAGGCATGTGCTCATCCACACCGGGGAGAGGCCTTTCCAGTGCAGCCAGTGCAGCATGGGCTTCATCCAGAAGTACTTGCTGCAGAGACACGAGAAGATCCACAGCAGGGAGAAGCCTTTTGGGTGTGACCAGTGTAGTATGAAGTTCATCCAGAAGTACCACATGGAAAGACACAAGAGGACGCATAGTGGAGAAAAGCCATACAAATGTGACACTTGTCAGCAGTATTTTTCAAGGACCGATAGACTGTTAAAGCACAGAAGAACATGTGGTGAAGCCATAGGTAAAGCAGGGGCTGGAATGGAGCCCGGATCATCAAATAGCCTGGGTAGCTTGGCTGCATTGTCTCAGGGAAATACAAGTTCCTCAAGGAGAAAAAGTAAAACAAAAAATACATCCACTGAAAACAAAGGAAACAAGTGTAGCAGCAAAATAGCTGAATCTCAAGTTACAAGTAATGTGGCCATGCCGAGTTATGCAGTTGATATTCCTATCGTGTCTTCCAGTGGTGGTCTTGTTGGCACAGGCGTAGAAGAACTTCAGAAAAAGGTGCCAAAACTGGTCTTGAAAAAAGCGAGCAGAAAACAAGCAGACAAAAACTACCTTAATTTTATATCACCGCTGCCAGATATTCTGGGGCAAAAACCACTGTCTGGGAAACAGAGTGGCTCTCTAGGCCTAGTAGGCAATACCGGTGTAGAAACTATTGGCCTTCTCCAAAATACAGGCGGTAAACCGGGTCAAATAAGTAGCAATTATGATGATGCCATGCAGTTTTCAAAGAAAAGAAGATACTTACAAACTGCAAGCAGTAACAGTGCCTTTTCACTTAATGTCGGACACATGACTTCCCAGCAGTCCGTCATCCAGTCTCCAGGTGTTAGCGTTATGGATAACGAAGCTCCTTTATCTCTTATTGATTCAGCATCTTTGAATAGTGAAATAAAGTCTTGCCACGACAAGTCTGGTATTCCTGATGAAGTCTTACAGAGCCTTTTGGACCAGTACTCTCACAAATCGGAGGGCCAGAAAGAAGATCCTTTCAGTATAACTGAACAGCGCGTGGACTTGCACACCTCAGGAGAACATTCAGACATGGTTCAGGAAGAAAATTTGAGCCCTAACTCTCAAACAGTTTCAAATGATAAGGCAAGCATGTTGCAAGAATACTCAAAATACCTCCAACAAGCCTTTGAAAGAACAAGCAACAGCACTGGTTTTGCTTTTGGACCCAGTTTCCAGTTTGTTAGCTTGTCTTCAACTCTCCATAACCACACTCTGTTTCCAGACAAACAGATATACACTACATCTCCACTTGAGTGTGGCTTCAGCCAATCCGTTACCTCAGTGTTGCCAACTGCGTTGCCAAAACCTCCATTTGGGATGTTGCTTGGCTCTCAGCCAGGCTTTTACTTGTCTGCTTTGGAGGCTTCGCATCAACAGTTGACTCCTTCTCAAGAGCTGGATGATCTCATCGATCCGCAGAAAAACTTAGAGACTTCATCGAACTACCAGTCAACATCTCAGAAACTGACTGGCCAGAAGGAGCAGAAGAACTTAGAATCCTCAACGAGCTTTCAGATCCCATCTCAGGAGTTAACCAGCCAGATAGATCCTCAGAAGGACATAGAGCCTAGAGCAACCTACCAGATCGAGAACTTTGCACAAGCGTTTGGTTCTCAGTTCAAGTCGGGCAGCAGGGTGCCAATGACTTTTATCACTAACTCTAATGGAGAAGTGGACCATAGAGTAAGGACTTCAGTGTCAGATTTCTCAGGGTATACAAATATGATGTCTGATGTGAGTGAGCCATGTAGTACACGAGTAAAAACCCCAACCAGCCAGAGTTACAGGTAAGGTCCTGACTGTGACCAGGCTGTGGGGTCTTCTTAATGTAATTTGTTTTACTTTGACAACACTGCCATTGGAATGTTTCTACACGGTCCTATTAAGAATAATGTAACATGCCCTTTCAATGCAACTTTTCATATTTAGTTTATTTTGTTAGTGTGATTTTTTTAGCTCTGTTTATTATGGTTTTTAATCAAAAATCAATAGTTTTTAAAATAGCATTTTTGTTCAAGTGACAATGTGTAGCAATCAAATTTACATTTTGTAGATTGTCAGGGAATAGCCCAAGAGTTTAAAATGCAAAAAATTAACTTTGTTCCTAGGACTAAAGTTTATTCTAATTGCTTTACTCTCAGGAAAGTGTAATGAAGCATGGGAATTCTATGCACCGCCAGTGTATTGGAACTTCCAATTTACAGATGATGACAAATATATCTCAGCTTTTTGAGGAAGGGATCTTTGACATTTCAAATTGCTGTCTTTTACGTCAGCTGATCTGGAAGAATTTTGCTACCTAAATCTTGTTCTTTTTAAAGTACTCCTGTTCTTCCAGGTGATGCTCATTCCAGGCAGGTGGAGCAAATGTTCTCGGGTCTGCACCATGAGCCAGCATGGGAGCTTTAATCTGAGCAGTAATGTCCCCAGAACTTCTGTGTAAGACTGTAATTCCCTAAAGAGATTCTGTTGGCACAAACCGCGAGAACAAAATGCGTGCAGCTGGTTCATGTCATCAGAACCCCAAATTGAAACTACAGTCCTAATCCAGGTAGGGTTTGGGGATACATTATTTGTTACACACGGTTCAAAAAAAGTCCATCTCCTGCTCTTCCCCTTTTCACATTCTTCTAGTGTAAAGGGTTCCTTCTCTTTTATTGCGTTCCTGGTTCCTCTGGACTTGATCTTGGTTGTCTACCTGCCCCCCACCACCTCCCCTTCCCCATCCCCTTTTCTTTTACTTTCCCTTTTCCCCTACTCACTCTTTCACCCCGACGTAATAGCTAGCATTTAAAAAGATTTACATTCCAGAAAGTGCATATCTTCCGATGTGCTTTCTGATGTCTTACGACATCAGAGGATGAACAATGAACACCCACCTGTTTTAGAACTATGTCGAGGTTTCCATGTACAATAAGAAATAATCTACTCCCAACTGTACATAGCAAGGCCCCTGTCCTGCATCAGGATCAGCTACCACGGACCCCTGTGCCCAGCAGTGTCCCAGTGGTGTCACTGGAGCTCTTTCTGGAGAGAGGGGCTTGCAGCAGTTCATCATGGCAGGCTTTTAGGGCCTAAGGCTGCAATTCCATCAAAGGATTCTGCTGATGGCATCAACTACAAAAGTAGAACTTGAGTGGCTTGTTAATATCAACAGAACTTTTCTTTGGAATTACTGCCTTACTTTATGTATATTTTGTGGTACATTATTTATTATATGTGAATCCTGATTAATGCCTGTGGAGCCATGGAAACCTGCTAGAAATACTGGTGGCCATTCAAAGCTGCTGAAACGCAGTGGCACTGCTCTAAACCACTTTTTGCAAATGATTTTTTTGATTAGTTTTTTAATGTAATTTTGGTGATGTTTATGATGATGGTTTTTTATGTACTCTTGGTGATGTTTCAGTCTTACGTACTTTTCTGTTGTCAGGAAGGTACCAGTGGTTGTTTGCAGTCTTATTGTGTAATCAGCCTATTACAGGCTTCCATGTATAATAAAGTTATTAACATTGTGCAAGTGTAAAACACTTCTGTTATGAAAGTGGTGTATTATTAAAGAAATTGTTACAAAATTCCTGGGTAATTTCTCCTGTTGTCCCTCACCACTATGAATTGAAACCTGAGCCCATTTGTGATCTCTTTTGCTAGTAAACTTTTTTTTTTACCCTCACTAATCTAGAGTTTGTTCTCATAGTATCTGTGTAACTCCATTAACTTTTTATTTATACTTGATTCTGTATTTCATGCTATTTCACTTGAAATAATCAAACAACAACTGTTCTCTAAACACAGAACCCAGCCTGTTATCAGGGATGGAATAGTCCGTAACCACTGTGTTGGCTTTTTTAATACCTTTTCTTTTGTTTTACAGAGGTTATAATTTACATTCTTTATATTGTGTGTAGTAGAAGTTGCATATGTATTGTTCTGGCTGTTTGCTTTAACTTAATAAAACCCATTATTCACAGAATCATAAAGGCATCACTTCTATTATCCAGTCATGCTTCTGAGAATTTATTAAGGAAGCATTAGGAGATTAAATTTTGAGAAAGAACAATATAACTTACTGGAAGGTTTTCAGTTTGTTTTCTTCTGTGTCCTTTTGAGTCAAATAATCAAATTGTGCTATTTTAGAAACCAGGGGTCTAATTCATACCTTTAGCTTAGCAAAACTTAACAAATTTCCTGAAGTTAAAATGTTTATACAGCCTCATCTCTTCAAATCTGTGGTTTTAGATAAAATATCTGAATTGCATGTTGTTAACTGCCAAGACTTTTCATAATTGCTGGAAGTTCAGAATGACAAATACATAATACAGTAATTTAATTTAAGCTAAGGTTTTAGAAAATTCTCTGTCTGCTTTTTTGGGGTCTTGTTTGGTTGTAGTTTCCCCTTCACGCTCCTGTTAATTCCTGCATTATAATGGAAGTCCTGTAAAAGTAGTACTATAGCAAAATATTTTAAAAGCATTTTAGGTAATCTGAAGATAGGTTGTGGATTTACTTATTCTGTGTTCTTCAACCTTGCACGTGAATTTGAATCGAGGCAGTGACATGGATGAGAAAAAGCCTTGGCATGTTGAAAAACAAGCACAAAAACCTTACAAACAGTAAATGTGCAATATGCTCAATATCTGATATTCAGAACATTGCTAGGAATCATTTAAAAATACGATGGGGAAAATGCAGTGGGATTTTAAAAGTTCTTTGCACAGCTTAGTCATTCAAACATGTTTCTAAATAGAGCAGAACGAAACCTTTTTGTACTTTAATATGGAGTTCAAATTTTATTTTAATGTAGGTAGGGGCGTGTTAAAAGTGCATGGACATCAGGCTATGGCTTCAGCTGGTACATATTTGAAAACTACCTGGTAAGTGGCAGTTAACCCACGGGAATTTCATTTAGGGATGTGTCAGTGAGAGAGGGAAAAGGGAAAGCAGAATGGCGCTTGAACTCTTCCACTTTATTTCAAGGATTATTTTGTTCTTGTTTTTAAAGGAGTTACGGGAGGGGAATGATAACCTGGTTCCTGCCACTAACAGGGCTGTAAAGAAGAATTCATAGATGTAATGATAGAAAATGGTGCAGACACTGTTACACTTCCTCTTAGAGTAGTTCTCATTATTGCCTTGGAACCCAGTGCATTAGGATGCCTGGAACTGTGATTGCATGTCTGTCCCAAGCCACCGAAAGTGCATGTCTGCCTTGCCTGCATGGGATCTAGAAGACCTAACTAAAATTTGTTGTCGCTCCTGAATTACTTCAAATGGACAGGGACTTGTGGGAGAAATATTAGAGTAAGAAAATAAAATGAACGGAGAATGAAAAAAAAGTGAAAACAGAATGTTGTGAAGGGTATGCAAGTACAGGTTTATGGACAACTGCTAAAGAAAAGCAGCTTGATGCCTCCTGGAGACCTTGAGAAGCTACTGGAATAATTCAATGTATTATATTAGTAGTTTTTTGTTGTTTTGATTATTTGGTCTTCTCACCCCCAGCATTATATGCTTGATAAAAGTGTTTTTGTCTCAATGATACTTCTGGTTTTTTTCCTCACTGATTAGAAATCAGTCTTGTTCATGTGAGGCTGCTGTTGTGGCTGTGGAAGTGCTTGTAAAACCCGGGAAGATACATGTGAGAATGTGTAAGTTAGCAGCTCGATGCTCTAGTGGTTGAAGAGAATTGGGTCACTTTAAAGTCAAAGATCCTGTTTACAGCCCCTGCTGACTAGCAGCTTGAAATGTGTGAGCTGTAATTTTCCAGTCTGTCTGTCTCACGCTCTGTGCACTATCTTTCTCTGGGAAACTTCTGCAAAAATAGCCCCCGTATTTCCTAAAATTAGATTAAGGAAGAAAACTTTCTTGTTCCGCTGGTGTTTTCATCCCATGCTTCTTCAAAACCAAATCAGAATCATCCTTTGCCAGCTAGGACTTTAGGCTGTGTTGATGGATGTCCCTTGTTGAATCATTGTTTTTGAAACCTGAGAAGTTTTTGAAAAATGTTTCTATGTTCAAGGACAATGCATCAGGCTGTTTTAATCATTTGGTATCTTAGCCCATGTGGCAATCTTTTCTCTAATGTGTTGTATATTGTCAGACTGGAATCTTTTCTTGCTGCTTATATGCAGAGCCTTCAGTTTTAATGTTCTTAAGTGGGTGTGTGCAATTTTTTTTTTGTACAAACACCTGAGAGAATATGGTTTACTATTGTGAACATCATTTGGAACACAGGATGTATACCCTGCTTAGCAAATCAACAGCTCTCACACACTGTGTAATCTGTGTTGTTTGCAACACATTTCTTGCACAGCCTCATCCTGCAGAGTCCTGCTTCGTGCCCTGAGTGTCATCTGCTCGATGTGGACACAGACAGCAAGGCAGTGTTGCTTGGAAGAAATTCTCTGTCACCGTGTCGTCAGTCTGCTGTACATTCGAGATGGGGTGAATTGAGGAATCAACAGAAGATGTAGTTCTGGCATTTTTTAAACTTATAATATTTTTAAACTTCATAATCTTTACAGTAATGTAAATGTTTGTATATAACGTACTGCTTTATTTTCATATGGATCCTTTTCAGTATTTTGGTTTTATTACTTGGATAATGGATCTGGTAATCTTAAACCCAAGGTTCTCATAAGTAATGGGATGATGCCACACTAGAAAGCTGTCTGTTTACTTGGTGGCCTGGCCTGAAATTTGCTGAAATGTTGCATAGCCAGACTCAAAGTGAAGAAAGAATTAATAACTAATTTAAGTATATATTTTTTGATTATTTTAATACACTCTGTCTTACCTAAATGTATGTTAAATAGTGTCTTATTTAGTGCTACAGTTAGCAAAACATTCTGTGAGCTAATGAGGCGTGTAGTGGTCATTATGCAGGATCTGCAAAAAGCAGGTATCTGCAACATACAAATGTTCTGTAGCAGCTCATGTGCCACATTTCATGCTAAAATCTGCTTTGTCTAAAACTAGGTTATTACCCTTCAGAATATTCCTGTGTCTGGTTCAGTAGGAACCTTTACTTTGTTTTGTTGGCAAGAGATTTCATTTTGATTTTTATCTTTGAGGTAAAAGGCTGGTTGTTTTTTCATCCCAGATTTCTTGTTACAGTGTGTACTTCTGTGTGCACATACTCTGTTCCCACTGCATAGGTCAAAGTCTTGCCTGGGATATGATACGTGTGGGTGCTGACATATGGCCAGAAATTATACTGAGGATGGATCAGGCCGCTCAAAGATTTTGAATACTTTTTTTTCTGGAGGGGGGAGCAATACCTAACAGGTGGGAATGTTTCTGGATGGTATTATATTCTGAGACGAGTGGGAATAAAACTGGGCTGAGACCTGCGTAGAGTAGAATTCACAAAGAAATCCACGTGCAGTTTGATGAGTGACAAGGTTTAGAATCACTTTAATTTGCTTTCCAATAATGAGGAAATATATAGATGTGTAATACAACATCTTGCATGTTTTGCTGAGGTGCTTGAAATTCTAGTAGGTAAAATATGTCAGTGGGTCTTCTTACTTCTTAAAGAAAATGATCTCTAGAATGAAAAATACCTTCTCTTGGAAGCTGCTTGGTAATACTGGAAAATGCGACTAATAGGGATTAGCTTCTTCAGCTGCAGAGGGCATTCATGTTGTGTTAGCTATCTGCTTGGAATTCGGTCAGGGTGGTGGTAACACATTTACTGGTGGGAGCTGCTGGCTCCGTGCTGTGTCCCGGCGCAGAAGGCACTCCCAGGCTCTGGCAGAGAGGCCCTGGCCTGCTGTGTGCAGCTGGGCTCAGGCCAGCGCTGGGCAGTGCGAGACACAGCGCAGGCAGCTCCGCTCGCTCCAGCACTCGGGGCTTGGGAAGGCCCGCTCTTCCAAGGGTTGATTCACTCGTGAAACTGAAATGCACAGAGCTGTGCCAAAAGTCTGCCAGCTCAGGTTTGGCCAGAGGGTTGCGTAACCCCAGGGGTTATTCAACAGTGATCAATGGAGATGGGACAGTAAAACTATTTAACCTGTTTAGCTTAAGAAATCTGTGAAAGGTAGGTCAGATTATATCATGTTCATGTACTTGGTCCATCAAACCTTGCAACTAAACACACTTGGTAATCTAAGTGTAGAGTTAAGTCTGTATGAAATGTGTAGGTGATTTTTAAAAATTTACTTCATGAGCATTCTTAATTAAAACTTCTTTCCAGTCATTTAATATTAGTCTGGGGACATGAGAGTTAAACTGATTACTCTTTCTGTGTTCTTGGAACTTGGATTTTTGGAGAGATGGCAATTTTTGTGCAGTGATACTGAATTTGATTATTTATTTTGGACTTGAGAGACACTTTAGAGTAGAAGTATTTTCATATTTTGTTTTATGGGGTTGTGGAAATAATACTTCACTCATTATCTTAAAGAGTAGATGGCAAAGGGAGTAAGAGTGCTGAAATCATTATTTTTTACAATTTTTAACACCATATTTTGATGCTTACATGTTTTGTTCTTCTCACAATGAAGCTAAATTAAAATCTCTGAGAAAGAGGTCCCTCTAATATAGCATAATGAAGTCTTTAAATGGGTACAGTTGTAGGTCATCGTAAATAGGAATGCAGTGACCTTTGTCTTGACAATGAAGCTGACACAAGCTTCTCAGAGCTGTTCTTTTTTTTATTATTTCTCCGCCAGAAAGGACACAAATAAAACAGAGGATCCCCCTTCTCCCATCAGTGAACAAAATCAAAAGACTAGAAAATGTGTTGTAACTTGTCAGTTTGCAAAATCTAGAAATAACACAGACCTCTTTCTCATTATAGACACTGCTGCAGGAACAATTTGTGGCAAGGAGTTAGGAAAGACTACTTGAGTGGCCATAAGACTGGTAAAGGGCCTTCTGATTTCTTAAGGGACTTTCTAATAGCCTGATTTGATTTTGGGAGACGCAGCAGCAAGGCATTCAAAATTATTACTTGTACCTACTTAGAGTTTTGTGTCTAGAAAAATCACAAATCTTCCTGTCCATTTTACACTGACTTTTGCAGTACATTGCAGACTTGCAGTGCACTGTGTTGGAATCTAGCAAGTCTTGAATTTCTTGGTGGCCCAGGTAAAAAAGCAAAGCATTTTGCAGAAAGGACATAAATGTGGCTGTCTCCTATGGGGAGACACCGTTGCCCTATCCAACTTCAGCAGAGGCTTGTGAATTGCAGTGCTCAGCAATTCCCTTTAACCATAGAGAATCATCTGTCATTCTTAAATAATGGCACTGCCCGCTGCTTTAGGACTTTCTCAAGGCTTCAGCAATGGTGATCTGAACTGTGCTGCCTCTTGTAGGGGAGAGCCTGTGTAGCAGAGCAAACTCTAATGTGTGCAGTCAAGGTAACAAATGGAGATTTGTCCCTTTTGTAAGAAGTCATGTCTATAGGACTGGTTCTCTATGATCAGATAACGATTTTATTTATTTTTAGCCAAGGACTTAAACTACATGCCTTTTTTTTTTTTTTTTTTAAGAGAAGCTTGTTTATTCAATGATGATGAGTGATATTTCCATAAGGCCACAGCCTGGGTGAGTACCTGGAACAGGTATTGTCACTGGGAACATCCTTCTCTGAAATATGCTTCATCAAAAGGAAAAAAAGAAAGAAAAGTTTAGAGTATGCACATGTTATTTCAGAGCTGTGTAAACTAAAAGAGTAAAACAGAAATTAGCACACAGTATTATAAATTTTTAAAACCTATTTCAGGAAAACAATACACTGATACCCTATAAAAGGATCTAGTGGATTGTGAGATGTGACTTCAATAGAAGAAAATAAAAAGGTATGTGGGGCAGGATGTTAATAATTGGCTAGAAATATTTAACTTCTTGTTTTCTATAAATGAGAAGACTTACTCATAAAGCTTACTTAATAAGCTGGTGACCGATTTGCTACCAGAACAGCAGTGTGCCCTTGTGGCAAAAAAAGGAGTCCAGCAGTGCCACAGGGATGAAAAAGCACCTGGATTCTCTTTGGCAGTAGGAGGGGCTGAGAGAGCTTCGAGTGTTCAGCCTGGACAACACCAGGCTCAGCAGGATCTCATCAATGCCTACAAATACCTAAGGGGAAAGAATGAAGATGAGGGAGGCAGACTCTTTGCAGTACTACCCCCTGGCAGGACAAGAGGTAATGGACACAAATTAAAACACATGAAATTCCATAAGAAAATTACTGGGAGGGTAGTCAAACACAGGAGTAAGTTGCCAGAAAAGTCATGGAGTGTGTGCCTGTGGAGATATTTGAAGCCCAACTGCACGATTCAGGACCTGACCTGGCTTGAGCAGGGGATTTGAGTAAAATGAACTCAAGAGGTCCTTTCCAACATCAATATTTCCATGATTTTCTACAGTTTTGTTTGATTGGTGGTCTGTGCCATGTAGCAACGACAGATTCCATGCTGAAGGGATAGTGAGTGAGTGTCTCTAGGAAGCAGTACAATGGTGTGTCTGAAAGTTTGCCATTGTTTAATGGAACAAACGGGCTCGGGAATTCAGGATGTTGCTGGGACTCCTGGTAAGTAGTTCAATGTTTCTGATGTCTAGCTTGGACATTTGAGTCTGCATTAACTTGCAAGCCTTTTCCATGACCAGTCTTCCTTAGACTGTTGTTAAAGATTAAGAAGAAAAGATGGCGAAAGCATTGTGAAATGTTTGCTGTTTCCATTAAATACAATACAAAATATGTAATATATAATATATTTTTCTGTTCATTTGTTACTTTGTTTTACTTATTTTCCTTCTTTTATGTCTTGTTACCTGTAGAAGTTCCAAAAGGAAACATATAACTGACACTAATTTACTGCTTTGGGTGCTGGCAATTGCTTTCACTGTTCTCCCCAAAGTTGGCTGAAAGGACCTGACTTGGAGCTGCTCTTGTTCAGGCCTCATGCACAGCAAAGCAAGGAGAATGCAGCTTCTGGTTTTGGTTCAGATTTTGGCTTGAAATCTTTCTTCTGGAGAAAGGCCTGCACAGAGCATGATCTTATCAGTCTGTTGATAAGTGGTAACAGCATTAGGCTCTTTCAGGCATTGCTGTCAGCTGTTGTTCTGGTCACGGGCTCGGCTGTTGCAAAAGACTGTCTTGACAGGGTGAGACAGCTCTTCTTTTTGTTTGTTTTTCGTTTTTAAACAGAAAGCAAAAAATGATTAAAAAGGATGGGGATTAAAATCTGTACAGTGAATGGATGACAGCAGGAACATAAGTTTTGTATTCCAGATGTTTTTCAAAGCTTAATCAAAGCTGGATATTATGGTGATGTTATTTGGGTCGTCCTTGGTGGGTCTAGTCTGGCTGTTCCTCGGCATCAGGGCAGCAATGCTGAATGGTGCTGCAGTGAATCCTGAGCTTTCATGTGGTAACAGCTGTCAGTTATAATAAGAAGTTTCATATTTTTCACACATCTATTGTAGATTTAATTTTAAGTACTGGCTTTTAACAGAGGTCAGCATTTTTCTGACATACTTGCAATAGGCCTTTCTTTTCTCTGCTCTACGCTTCTTTTGTTTGTTAGACTTGATTTCATCACAGACCTTGGGTTTTATCAGAGGGTGTTGTTTGGACTAACTCAATATTTCCATCTTCAACTTTTCTGGCTTCTATAAACGGTAAGTCTTTGTTGGTTTATGCTTACAGATACATGTTTTCATGCTTTTAAACCCCTCTTTGTGCATGCTCAGTGTATACTTGTGTGTATTTGTTAAATATGCATAATGTAAATGCAGTAAAAATTGTTGTGAAAATCCCTGATTCTCTGAGATGTTGCAACAGAAAGATGTTATATTTTTTAAAGGGTAGGTATTGGACTAACATTCATCTAAAGTATCCTAAAGGTAGGTATTGGACTACCATTCATCTAAAGTATCCTAAAGAGGATATTACCCTTTTTGACATGCAAAGCCATATTATTGCTGAACGCTCTGACTATTGATTTCTATGAAACTTCTTGCTCTAATAATGTGGGAAGGCAGCCCTTTATTCATGTATGTCAGTCTGTAATTATTGAACTTCGGGAGATTTTCAGGAACTACTAAACAAGTAGCCTCAGGACAGATTAATGGCTTCAAGTAATCTTGATATTCTTCTACAGTTTTTCTGGCTATATTTTTTCCTTTTTGTATTTTGGTTTGGTTTATTTTTTTTAAGACAGCAATCTGAGAAAACATCCAAAATGCCCCATGGACTTTCTCTTGGGGATCATCCTTTGGTTCAGTAGGTGGGTCTGAAGCCCTTGGATGAGAAGAACCATTGACATTTGAGCTAGAGAGTGACTGATGACAGTAGCTGGATTCACCCTCCATGGAACAGGGCCAGGGGAGAACACAGCTTTGGAGTTGTTTTCATGGCAGATGCTGATGTCTCAGTTATTGTGTACTTGGGGTAATGTTGCTCTTTTGTGTGGGCTAGGAAGCAGTAACCCAAGAGGATGAACTCTTGTTATCTTGGCCTTGACTCTGTTCCTTCTACCTTCTTCCAGCCCTGCTTCTCTTGGTGCACTTAATGCCAGTTGTCTCATTCAGAGCTCCCTGTTCTACAAGTCTCTGCCTCTCTCTTAGCTCCTGCTTTGCTATTTCCATCATCCTGTATGTACCCTCACTCAGGCCTAATCTTGTTATTTCTGCTCCTGCATTCCTTGTCTGATCTCCTGCTACGTGTTCTGTTCTTCTCTCCTGTTCCAGATTCCTTGTCTCTGTGTGTTATTTCCCTTTGTCTGTGCATAGATTTTATTTCTTTGCATGAGATGCAGAGCATTGATATTTACTTCCCATGGCAAGAGGCACATATCCTAGCCCACTGGAAGAATAGGGCCAGCTACAGTTTTTGGGAAATTTTTATCGTGTGGATGAATTTAGGTAGATTTTCTTGACAATATACAGTAGTGTACACCTGTGACACAATGGATGCATTCCTATTGAAACTCACTCATCTTTGGGAGTACCAGAGATTGCCTTTTAAAAATTTTTTATGATAGTTAAGACAATGTATTTTTCATTAGCATCCTTCTTGGAAATAAGCAGGCCTTTCTGCATAACTAATGTATATATTTATTTTCATGCACGTGTGTGCACAGAATGCATCTGACAGTGTCAAATGTGGTTGATGAAAATGTGATCAGCTTTGCAATCACAAGCTTGACAACAAGATTGTGAAAGGTTTGGGGGTAACATTTTAGAAGGCAAACTATACACTGTTAATTAGAGTAGATCAGTTGAAAAAATATTAAAGGTAATGGAAATGGACAGAACTTCTCACAACTGAAGCATCAGGAATTGCATTGCCTTGGGCAAGTAATGTCACCAGATACAATAGGTAGTTTATCTGTTGCTGCAGGTTCCGTATTCCTGTAGAGGGGCTAGTGCTGCAAATTATCCAGTTGTAATGCAATAATCCATCAGACATCTACTCCTTTTGAAGGCTATTTAATCGAATGAACTGCAGATAAACAAGTTGGATGGTTCCATACATGAAAGACCCAGAAGGATGCAACTTACTCATTCTGTTGCCCTTCCAAACCAATTCTTTTTTTTTTTAATTTGCAGTGGAGAATTTTAAAAGGATATTTTATTGTCATAAACATTTAACTGTTCTAAATATCTCTATGTAAATTAATACCAAATCTTCCATCCTTTTAAAAAGTAATTGGAGTTTTATGGAGGATATTTAGGAAAGGCACCTTCTTCTTCCAGTTGTACCCGCAACCAGAAATTAGTTTTGGTTTACATGTTAAATTGGTAGTGTTGCTTAAATGAACCACTCTCAACCTGGGAATACTGAGCAATACTTTTGGGAAATGTAATTGGAACTGCTCAGATAATGAATTACATGGTGGTACAGTCTTTTCTCACTGAATAAAGAAGATGACATCAATTACACTTAAAATACACTTTTAAAACCATTTAAATAAAACTTTTGTAGTTATTTTGAGGTGAATCCAAATTAGCTTAAGTTGAGGACTTCTCTATTTTTAGCTAAATGGGACCTTCACGTATTGCAGATTGACCACAGGACAGGTGGTATGGTTTTATTTTAAAAGTTTGTTATAAGCTAAAGCAGTGCATCACATACCATCGAATATACACTTCCCAGTCTGTCATAAACACTGTCTTGTTGACTAGTGCAGCGTGTAAGAGTATTGTAAGTAAACTTGGTAGCAAATGGTATTTTTTATTCCACCTTTTTTTGTGATGAGAGGAGTAACAGTGGGAGGGATTTAGGCTTTTGCACAGTCAATGGTCTTGTGTTCTGGGGCTGCATTTTGAATGCTTGCAGGTGGCACAATTACTGAAAGAAGCCAGCCTGCCTTCTGCAGTCCTTGGCTGCTTGCTCTCTCCAGCAAAAAAAACAACAAAAAGGCAGCTTATTGTTCATGTAGATAATAATACATTTCATCCCGTTCTTTGCAGCTCACAAAAATACTTACCCCTGCACAGGTGTGCATGGGGGCACTGAATAGGACAGAGCTAGTAGTTTTCTGTGAAAAACTTGATTTAAATTGATCATCAACATGTTTTTCCATTGGTTTAATTGCTGATTGTTCCTGTTCTTTTGTTATGCTCTATCTAGAACTTCAGGTCAGGAGGTCAAGTCTGCTGGCATATTTTCCTGGGCCTTTGGAACGGCCTTGCCTCTGGCTCGTGCATTCATCTCCCCGAGTGTCATGCTGTTTGTGCTTTCTCTGCTCTACTCACTCTAAAAGCACTATTTATGGGTTGAGATACTCCCTCCAAAACATAAACATGAATAATTTAATTCATATGTGACATCACTGTAAGTGATATAAACATATGTAATTGTGTACAGTATGCTAGGAAAGAATTATTCCAGTTACAATGCCTGTTATTTCTTACTGATTACACTGTGTCTTTGCTAAATTCATCTGAAAGGGAAGAAATGGCAGGGAGCTTCTTTTCACCTTTTGAAAGTTGAGTATTGCTGCTTGATGTATGCACAGATTTTTCACTTCTGACAAGAAGAAATCCTGTCTCATCCTCATTTGTAATGTATAGACCTCTCTTTCCATATTTATATTATTTAAATAAAGAATACTGTGAGTTCTCAGAAATGCTGCCATTCAGTGCAGAACGATGGTACCCAGCCTTCTGAGTGTAGAGTTTGGAATATGGTGAGCATCCACTGGGCTTAATTACTGTGCTGCTGCTTTTCTGATTAATGACTGAAACCTTGGCTTTTTGGACAGCCAAAGACCATCTGAATTTCATTGTTACTGGGGACATGCACAGCTTTGATAGGTCAAGAGAAGGAAAAAATTAGCTGACTTTTGGCTAAAATTCACTAATTCCTTAGTTGCTCCTTTGAATTAATCAGGTCTTCTTGCTCAGAAAATACCTATAAGTGTAAGAAACAGGAACTTCCTAATTCCTCAATCACTGAGTTTTATTTAGACAATGCATTGGTAGAAGTTGTAGAGTCAAAATATACCGTGGGGCTGGATTCTCCACAAATTGGTAGCTTTCTGAATTCCAGTAGAAACACTTGTGTCCATAGTTAGGACAACTGCTTACCAGTTTAATTGATTTCTTAAGAAGGGAGATTTCTGCAGGTAACAGGGTCTCTGGAAAATGCATTGATTAAAAATAAATCAATCTCACAGCTGCATAATTTTATGATCTGGTTGGAGTTGTACCTGTAGAAGACCACTTGGTTGTTCTGTGGGCTCTGATGCTGGGAGTTGTCAGTTGAATGCACAAGCATTATTGGTACTGGCTGTGCATAGCTGCAAAGCCTTCTGTAGTTTCCTACTTTTAAAATTACCTGTAGGTTGTTTAGCTCCTAAAGTGTAGCGAGTGCATATACAGTATCACAGCATCCCTAATCAAACTGACCTGGCTGTGTTCTTAACCTCAAAATCAGATTTTGTTTACAAGACTGTATCAATAAGCTTTTTGAAGTTTTCAGTTTGGTTTTTTTATCATCTTACACTATTTTAGCACTGCAATATTTAGGATTACAAATACAGCTTTATTTAAAACAAACAGCTTTCAGTGAAATTGCATTACTTTTCTACTACTGAACACACATTTATTTGTGAGGACTAGAACACTGAAGGTCTCTGAGTCCAATGTTATAAATGTGAATGCTTCCAGTAGCTAATATTTATGCTTTTTCTTATTTTCAGAAAGGTAATATTACTTGTTAGATACTCATAGTGAAGAGTTGAATATCCTTTCCTTTGTATGAAACTGTAGCAGTCTTCTCTGACTGATTGTGCAGTCATGACATAGCTGAGGTGAAGATCCAACTTCAAACATTGCAAGATAAATCATTTCCACATTCTTGCTTAAGTGGCTATTTTAGTGTAGAGAAGCACATTTTCTGTTGAGTGCTAATGCCACTGTCTCCTTGACCCAAGGTCTTAACTATTCTGAGCAAAGTAGATTGGGTACTTAGCGTAAGAAAGAGTTTGCAAGTAGAACCGCTGTGCCATGTAGAAATTTTGAAATTTCTGTGCCTTCTGGGATTGTCCATTGATGAAAGCATTGAATGAAGTATGCTTTATACAACGTATTAATCGACATATTCTCCTTTCTTATTTATAGAAACTGGTGTGGGTGGCTGGGATCACAGGCTTGTGTAAGGGACCTCCAAGAAGGGTGCATGTTTCTCAAGTTATTATTTTGGCCAGCTGCTCTGCCCTTGTTTTCAGCAATGAGACCTATTAGCATGAGGCATTTTGCTAAAAGGGGAGGAAGGAGGAGTGTTTAATGTTGCTTAATGGGAACAAGACTGTAGTTTTATCTTAATTTTGCTGTTTTGAGGGCAGTCTGGCAATTAACTCATGAGAAACAAAGACACGGAATTGTTTTGTAGTCTTAGCAGATAAATCTCTGGAATTTTGTTAACTAACAACGCTGGTTAAGCTTCAGTAGCTTTATTGCCACTAGGAATATAATGGTATTAACTGCAGTCAGCTACATTTAACATGAGCTCAGGCTATGGCCATTTCTGCTTTCAGTGTGCTGCCTTTGAGGTGTGTTGCTGCTTTCAGCCTCACTTGCCAGTACTCCATGATGTTCCCAAACCCCTTGG
This sequence comes from Donacobius atricapilla, assembly GCA_013397315.1. NCBI lineage: Eukaryota > Metazoa > Chordata > Aves > Passeriformes > Mimidae > Donacobius > Donacobius atricapilla. Next base: position 1,583,327 of record WBMY01001677.1, read on the forward strand.
GCAGTGGCAGTCCCATTACAGAAGAGCCTCTTCTGCCCCTCGACTGGACCAGGTTGTGGTGTCAGAATTTTCCCCAAATACAGAGAGGCCTTGAATATGTGAAAGGCTTTCTAAGTTTCAAAAAGGAAAAGGGAGAAACAGGGAGAAAGTATATGCAATTATTCTTCTGTTCTTTTGCCTGCTTATTTTTAGTAGCTGCATAAGAAATTCTAAAGTTGAACATTTATATGGGAGTAAAAAACAAGGATGCTCTTGCCCTGGTGCTACCTGGTGATTCTCCAATTATTTTTCTAACACAGAACTCTCCAGCTTTATCTGCCAGCATAGAAGGAGCGTGGGACAAGGTCTCTGTCTGGTTGATGCTGTTCCTGCCTTTTGCAAGAGTAGTCTTGCATCTCCCAAAGAGATGAGCTATTGTTTGGAAAAGCCTTTTCCTATTTCTATTGTTTCCTCATCTCAAAAAAATAAACTGTAAAAGATAGATGGCATTTTCCCTTAAATGAATTTTGCTGGGTTTAATTCAAGAAGCAACTTCAGTGACTGTTTACCAAATACCATCACACTGCTTACTTTTTAAAGGAAATGGAAAAATGTCTGACACAAAGGCATCTGAAATTAAACACTCAATAATCACAGTATAGCAAGTTCTTACCTACTGGAAATACTGTGTGTCAGTGTTAAAAATAAAACATAGACTCATTTAGTCCTGAGCATTTACAAGTAAATTGTTTGAAACTGAAGAGAATGGATGGAAAATGAGTCTTCCTGAGAAATAAACTTGGGTACTTCAATTTGTGCTTCCTACAATAGATATTTTAGTAGTGTGCATAATGAATGTAAAGTTGTTATTTAGTAATGTGAACAATAATGTCAGCAATAATAAGGATAGGTAATGACAATCCAGCAGCATTTTCTGGCTGAGGATACCAAGGGGAAAACTGTTATTACTCTGCAGTTGGTAAACTATTGTATATATATTTTCTCATTCTCACTTCCTCCAAGCTGCCTGTCAATCAACTGTTATTATCCTCTTTTATGTCAGTGCATTATAGGGTGGACTAGAAAAGCTACTCATGAAAGATTCAGCTGCATTAAAAGAATTTGTTTAAAAAACAAACCCCTTACTGGCTTTACAGGACTGCTCGAAGGAATCAAACATTTATGGATATGGCAAGTAGCTATGTGGCAGAGCATAAGGAACCATAAAGTGTAAGTATGGAATATTGAATCCTGAATAGAAGCTGGAAAGTAAAAGCAAGTGTGGTGTATGTTTTGTGTAATAAACATCTTTAAGGATGCAAAGTAGCCATAGAAGTCACTCAAGACTTTACTTCCCTTTCTACTCCTCTTCAGTTCACATTTGCTCCCAAAATTAGATTTTAGCGAGTGAGAAAACTCCACGCTTTTTTTTCCCCCTTTGGAAGCATATTTAATGACACTTGCCTAGCTGCTTCATATTTCTAGTTTTTCTTTTCCCTCCTTGAAATGGAAAGATTTACACAGCGTCTGCAGTAGTATGAAACATGACAAAACGATTAGGTAATTGTTGGGCACAGTATGCTGAACATATAAAGCTTCATGTGACAGCATAAGGTATTAGCTGCAATTGAAGATAAATGTATATTCACATACTCTGCATACTAATTAGTGAAGTTCTGGCTGAGCTAGCGTCTCCCATTTCCTGCCAACCTGAAAAATGTTTTCTTTAAAGTGGGATTGCAGTGGTGGTTTGTACTTAAATTTAAGATGGTTTTGTATTTTTATTTTTATATTCCTTGATTCTAATAAGAATAGTTGTAGATAAGGCACAGGACAGATTTCTATGTTTTTAGCTGGAAGTGCTTTTAGAATTATCAGATATTTTTATTGTTCTTTCAATTAAACAGCGAAATACGAGTTATGAATGAGTTGCACTGTAGGATGAGTTCACAGTTCTCAGGTAGCTGCAGGTCAGTTGCATGAAAATTATTTTTGATAACTCCTTCAGTGCGGGGAAAATGTAATAAAGGAATAACTGATATTTCACAAAGTGTTCCTGAATATACCAAGTATATTTAGTGTTAATTTGCATATCCAACATTACAAGCCTTTCATCAGAAAGACTTTTCTTTTTAAATTGATATTTCCTTTCCCCATTGTTCTGAAAAGGAAGGGGAAAAAAGTCTTTGAAGTAAGTACCTATAGTTGAAAGTACTGTGGACTGAGTTCAATCTAACACAGAAACATCATCTCAAATTGGGATGCAGAGGAGGACACTTAGCTCATAAAGTACTTGGTGCCGTCAAAATTTTTAGTTTGACATTTTTCTTGCTATGGCTCTCAAGGCTTTGATATCCTTGCAGAGAAGATGGAGATTTGCAAGGGGCAGATTAGAACCTAAATATTCACTAAAAACCTATGGTACTTAGAACAATAAAATAAATGGAGCGTTTATTAATTGTATATTAGCATTAATTATTAGTGTGAATAAAAGCATGATTGGTTAGGTTGTTTTTTGGTACATTTAGCCAATTTAGTCTAGAAGAACTCCTTAAAGATTGTTTTCATGTTTGCTTTAAACACTACCTTTTTTCTTTGGATTTATTACAGTAGTATAAATTTGTAGGTTTTCAAATGTAGAATCATAATTTCCACAGCCTTTTTCTGCATACCTTCTTGCCTTCTTGCTTTCTGCTTCCCTCTAGTTATCTTTTTCTTACCCTGAATCATTGTCTGTTAATTGTTCTTTGTTTCTCTTCTGGCCCAACTATGACTGTGACCTTTAACACAAAGAAGGACAGTTTCTTCTTTTCTGGTGTTATAGGTTTATTTACAGGACTGTGATTGTCTTTGCAGAGAAACTACCACTTCTGTTGTTGGCCTCAACCAACTAGAAGCTCTGTATTTAAATTCTTAATTAAAACTTCTGTGCCTGTAACTTTTTTTCAAAATCATACACTTCCCATGTGAAGAAAATGCCTGCTTGCAGGGTGCTGCCGCTGCTCTTTCCCTTTGATTGCATTGTAGGGATTTGTGCCCTTTAACTTTCTCACTGTGGGAGATGACTTTGCTGTGCATGGTGGAAGGAAGCACTGGGGAGCAGAGTGGCTCTGGCTTTAAAGTCAAGTCAGTTGTGTTGTAGAAGCTAAAAGCAAAAATCAGCAGTGTGCTGAAAATAAATTGTTGTCTGGGAGAAATACTTTATCTGTGGTATTTCTGTGACCACTGAACAACTGAAATAAATGTTTGATAGATGTGTCATGAAAGCAGCCCAACATCCTCATTGGAGGAAGTTGAATTTCTTTTTAATAGACAATGCATAGCTCTAAACACAGATGGGCAAAAGTTTCTCATGTTCAAGTGATTCTTTAAGAAATGTATTCTGCTTAACTTCTTGCCCCTAATTGCATCAGTATTTGAAATTTTCTTTTGCATTACCGCCTGTAGCTTTGACACATTAATTTACATAACCTATTATTTTTAGGATCTGTCTCCTTGGAGTGGCTAACCTCTACTGTGTTGCAGAAGAATGTACTCCATGGAGACGCTCAGTGGAAGCATCTACTTTTCTTTTGGTTGCCTAAAAATTAATTTTTTATTTATGTCCTCCTGCTTTTGTAAAGTTCAAGGCCAGTTTTATTGAAAATAATTGCATGATTTATATCTGTGACTCACTGTTTTGCCCAGCCCATCAAAACAGAAATGATAAGGCCACCACAGGAATCTGCCTTGGGTTAACACATCAGTGTGTTAAAAATAGGGAAAGCTTTAGTATGCAAATACAAACAAGGGTCTTGGAAAATCCTCCGCAGAGGAAAATGGGCTGTTTGTCAGTTTTGTAGTGTTTACATGCTTTTCCTATCGTGACAACAGGTTTTATTTCCTAGAGCCTGTTTAAGCCCCAGCGCCGCTGTGTTTAACCCGCGGGGCTCCCACAGCGCCCTGGAGTGCGCCAGGCGGCTGAGGTGGGGCATGGCGGGGTGCGCGCCCTCATGGCGGGTGCGGAGCCGTGGGGAGGGTGCGGAGCCGTGGGGAGGGTGCAGAGCCATGGCGGGGTGCGGAGCCATGGCGGGGTGCGCGCCCTCACGGCGGGTGCGGAGCCATGGCGGGGTGCGGAGCCATGGTGAGAGTACGGAGCCATGGGGAGGGTGCGGAGGCATGGCGGGGTGCGCGCCCTCATGGCGGGTGCGGAGCCGTGGGGAGGGTGCAGAGCCATGGCGGGGTGCGGAGCCATGGTGAGAGTACGGAGCCATGGGGAGGGTGCGGAGGCATGGTGAGGGTACAGAGCCATGGCAGGGTGCGGAGCCATGGTGAGGGTAGGGAGCCATGGTGGGGTGCAGAGCCATGGTGAGGGTACAGAGCCCTCCCTGGACTACGGAGCCATGGTGGGGGTACAGAGCCATAGTTGGGGTGCGGAGCCCTGCCCGGGCTCTGAAACCCTTCGGGCCCTGTGTGTCCCCTCCAGGCACAGAGAGGCTGCGGGCAGGGCAGGGCTGCAGGCAGGGCCGGCTGCAGGCAGGGAGAGGCTGCAGGCAGGGAGAGGCTGCAGGAAGGGGAGGGCTGCAGGGAGGGCTGCAGGCAGCNAGGCAGGGAGAGGCTGCAGGCAGGGCAGGGCTGCAGGAAGGGCTGCAGGCAGGGAGAGGCTGCAGGAAGGGCTGCAGGCAGGGCAGGGCTGCAGGCAGGGCAGGGCTCAGCCCGGGCCGTGCATCCGCGGCCCTCCGAGCCCCCGGCCCGGCCCCGAGCGCTGCGCTGCCAGCCGGGCGCTGGGAGTGCTCCGAGTGCTGCGGGTTGTGCTGGCCCTGCCGAGAAGCTGCATTTCTAGCAGGGCCCTTGTACTGGCAGTGAAGTGCTGAGGGATAAAGACAAGCCGAAGAGTTGAGCATTCCTATTTCGCTCCCTCTTTGCTGACTTTGGGGCTCTGAATACTGTACTTCCATTGCATATTCTTTCCAAGGATTTTTTTGAGCGAGCATAAAACCTGGCTCATTCCTTGAAAGTAATCAAATTCAGCCTTCTGCAGTTTGAAGGAACATCTTGAGGCAGATCTACAAAATAGTCAACAGATGTGTGTTCCTTGCCATCAAATGGGAAAGCAGTTATGGTTAGGATGTTTGCTCTTTTTTTTCCCCTTCCCTTTTCCCTTTTTTTAGTATGCAAAATAGAATATTGTCCAAGACGTCCTGGAGGGAATTGGGAGTTTCCATGAGGTTGTCTTGCAGTATTCTTTTAAAGGAATGCTTTTGATTCCTAAAATTCAATTGTTAGTCAATTCCTCATATTGCACTTTTCTGCCAAGAAACATGCAAGCTTGTACTGTCTGTTTTGATTCAGTCACTGTAATTGAATCCCATGTTATCGGTGACTGTACTTGTTCCCAGTCACTAACAAGGTACATAGTTTGCTGACATCTGCATATGAATAGGTTTGAAACTTGTTGTGTCCTGTAATCATTCCTCCTCAAAGAAAAGGCGTGGTGAGGAATGAGCCCTCAGGAGCTCCAGACTCGATGGCATTCATGGACGGGTCGTCAAAATTCCTTTAATAGTTTATTATTCAGTGGAGTCATAGCCTATGGTACTGTCTTAAACTCTTGAGGTTTGCAAGTTTTGTTCAATTTTAGAGCGTAGTGTTACCAAGTCGAGGTTCTTTGAGCGTTGTGTTTTGTTTTTTTTTGTTTGATCCATTTTGATCTGATTGCTTCAGTTACATCCACCAGCTAGACAGTGCTGTGAGGTATTTGCCGGTTAACCTGATCATTGTATCCCAGTGATAAGAGAGTTGTTTATTTTCCATATCATGATGATTCTGGATGTTATTCTTTCCCTCCAGGGCTTACAGTTCAAGGGGAGAATTTTATTGCAGAAATGATAACTTTCAGGTATTGCTTTAGAATTCAGTTTGTGGTGACTCAGATGTTTTAGTACTTAAATAATTCCATTTAATTATGTATTTTGTAGAAATTATTAATTAGTTGTAATTTCAACTGTTTTTCTCATTCCTTAACTGAAAAGAATTTTGCAGAAAATGCTGGATTTTTAAAATTAATAATTATAGAATGGTTAAGTGCCAATTACATGTTGAGAATGTGCACAATTTCTGCGCAGGTGACTGGGAAGAAGCTGAACAGCTCTAGATGTTACTGTTTTCTGCCCTAGGTAAGAGAGAAGGAAATGTGCTCAGTATCATGGAGCAGTTGCAAAATGAGCCACTGTGTTTGAAGAAGTGCAACGAAGCTGGTAAATTATTGTCTTGATACCACTGTATGTAAAGGTGAAGGAAAATTAAGAAGAAGGGGAAGCTCATTTAGCAGGGTGCATCTAAGTGTGATTTCCAGCCTGCTGAGTGTGGAACCCCGATAAGCCCAAATTGTCCTTAACCTCCCTCTGCTACTGAGGTTAGGAAACTGCAGTAAGGGAGGTGTGATGATGGTGCCCATTAATTTTCCAGCAAATGAGCTGTTGCAGATAGGTAGGAAGTAACCCAGGACTTGGTTTTGTGTTTCTTTTTTTTATCTCTAATAATGGCATTTGAGCTTTTTTCAAGCAGTTACAGATGTAACTCACAAATGGTTCAAAAATTACTTTTCTTTCTCTGAGAAGTATGATCTTCAAGCAAGAAACTTTTCTCCACTTTTTCTTTCATGTTTGATTTTCCTTTTCTCTTTCTGACCTGAAGATTTGGGCCAGCTATCTATTATTTTGGCCTTCTAAACAATTTACAGAGGTGGTATAGCTGTGCAATGTGTGTAAGCTGTGTGCCACGGGTGGAAAACAATTTTATTCCTGTATTAATTGGTTTATAATTCCTACTAACTTCTGTAGAATTAAATTTAGAGTAATTTATAATAAATGTATTATCATTTCAAAATGCATCCTGCAGAGATGTGGAATACTGAATATAGATTGCCATGCACAAAAACTCCTGGAATCCTTTCAGTCAAAACTGCCATTGGTTACAGCATGAAGGTGGGGTGGTTTTTTTATGTGTGTGTTTTGGTTTTGTTTTGTTTTGTTTTTCATTTGGTGGGATTTGCAAGTTTCACTCAGCTTTAGAGACTGTTGTAGTGTTAATTTAAAAGGTGTAAATTATAGCGGTGAAAGGACTCATTTGAAAAGACCATAAGTTAAATCAAATATTTACTATGAAGTTTTATTACTAGATGTTTAATCTTGGACAGATGGAAAAAGTGGTGTTTGAGTAACCTGTTTGTCTGGTTTGTTTGATACTGAGTTAGGGAGCTGTCTTCCTTTTGCTAATTGTAGTACTTACCATTATGTATTGTATTACTGTTGTAGAAAGCAAAGCTGGAAATGGAGGGTAGTGGATCCTTTGCAGCTTCTGAGCAGATGATTCTCTAAATAAACCAGCGGTAAAAGTAATTTGAAGCAAGCACTATCACTTCTACAGCAAAAGAATCATGGCTGTTGTCATGAGCATCACTGAAGAGGTATAATGTGTGTATATTTGGGAGATTTTCCAAAGATTCTAGAGCAGAAAATGGAAGTGGCCTAGAAGCTTTTTTGTGAAGCCAAGCTGGAGTCCTGAAACACATTTTTTATGCCTAACAAGTGTTGGCACAATTTTCTTTTTTAATATTAAACATAGTTTAGAGTAGTATTCAAGAATCATCCTTAATGGTGGTTTCTCTCCCTTTTGGATTATCAGATGTGAGGTAGACAAAATAGCTGCAGACATGATACCTGTTCTGCCTTTGCTGTGGATATTTGTGATTCACACACACACAGATCAGTGTCTCAAGGGGTTTTTTTCTCATCCTTTCCTTTTGTTTTAATGGATTTATAATTAGTTAAGAGTAAATGTAGAGATAATCTGTACTGCCAATGGCAGCCTGTCCCGGAGCCATTGCACCTCACCTATCCTCCTGGAAAGCTGGCCTCCAAAAGCCACTGTCATGTTGGGTGCCTCAGGAAGTGACTCTCCATTCTGAGCAAGTTGTATTGGCGCTTTCTTTTTCAAAACTGTGTGTGCTCCTGCATTAAGTTATGCTATCTCTGAAGTTTGGTATTTTGTTAGATTAAGGTTTACTTCTTTCCTTCTTAGTGCCTCTGGCAGTTGTGTTTTATGAGATGTGGATAAATCAGCCCATTGTGTTTGTGTGCTGTTTCAGGTATGGTTTTGCATCTGTTTCAAACCAGTGGGTAGTGAATTTTAGGATGAGCAAGGGTTTATCTGCTTCAGCAAGTTGGAGTACTGGTCTCTTCCCGCATGTTCTTGTTAAAATACCCATTTGGTTAATGACTGAAGACAAATGCATTAAGGGTACTGTGACCTATGCCTAGAATCATTAAATAGGGTTGTGATGAAGAAGAAAGAATCAGGAAAATTAGGTACTCCTTCAAGAAATTGGTTTTTTTTTATTTATTTTTGATGCTGAGACCAGCTTAATTCACTAGTCTAACAGGTCTCTTCTGGCTTTTCTTATCCACAGGCTTTGAAAAAGATGCAGGCTGTTTCTCATTATTAAATGCTGTCTCCTCACATGTATCAGTGTAGTGGTGACCAGAGAAAACCCGACCAAAGCACAGATTGTTGTTATGCAGTAATTAAGACATGCAGTAATATTTTTCTATTCCTATCAGCTATGTAGCAGGTTCAGTTAATAGATCCACTCCCGTGTTTACATGTGCCTTGCTTAAAAGAGACTCTCGTGGTGCCTGCCCAGCCTGCCTTTGAGGAGGCTTGGTTCTGGGCTGTTTTCCTTGCCTGTGAATCATGCAACCCAGTGTATTTTTAGTGCTGCAATGTATTCACGTTCTTAGATTAGCAGCAGCCTCTCCTGGACTGGGCAGTTACACATGGGCAAAGCAAAACCAACTGGGAATGCCTCCACAGAAGATGGTGTTGGTGACTCTTGCTGCTGAGATTCTAGAGAGACTCTTAAGGGTGTTACGTTATCCATCTGATATCTCAATAACATCCAGTCGTTTAGGTGCAACACATATGAAAAGTTGTGAGTGCAAGGAGCAGCCCCAAAGTACCTTCATCCTTCTATCGATAGCACTGCTATTGGGTTACACGGTTTTAATCCCAGAGGAGTTGTTGCCTGACATTAAACTGTCCAAATAGTATTTATATCTGCTGCTGCCCTGCAAGATCACTTAACCCTGCACAGCAGTTTAAAAGTAGTTAATGACAGACCCAGCATGACTTGCCCCTTATGAATGATCACATAAGTTCGACCTGTGCTGTCATGGTTTATGGAGGAAGGCAGTTTGTCCATAGCCTGCTTCAGCCACAGCAGGTAATTTGAAATGAAATGAGACAGTTTCTACAAGCAGATTGATTTGGGAATCTTGCCTGTTCTTCCCTTTGACCCTTGACAAGTTGACACTACAAAGATTGTGACTTTAAAAAATGATTGGGTGCAAATACATTTAGGTAGATGATTTACTATGTGTTAAAGCAAGGACAGTGCATTTAGAATGGAGCTGTGAGGGAAGGTAATTGTAAACTTTAACAACTCATGTTTTATGTTTCTGTATCTTATTAATTATCTGAGTAGGTGAATCTTCTGATAATAGGAGACCAAGTACTGTATCTAATAAACTGTGTGTGAGAGTCCACAGATTCTGCATACCAGTATTCAGTATTTTAGTTATGCAGAAAGAAGTGTATGGGATTTAGAAATGCAACTGGAATGCTTTCTTTGAGCTGCAAGGGTTAAGTCTGAAAATGAACATCTGGATGTATAGGTTTCCTAATCCAAAGATGTCTTTATTCCGTTATTTTTTTGGAAATGCGGCCATGCAAATACAAGTATACAAATTCCAGCATACCATAGATAACTGGCAAATAGTAAAATAATGAAAGGATGCCAGAGAGAGAGAGAAAATCACAATTATGTGTCTATAAATACTCTGATTTTGCAAAGCATACACCCTCTTAGTTAAAACTAATTATGTACAATTTATAAGACACTAAATGGAGATTTTATTTGAGTGCCCTTTTCTGATTCATATAATTGGATTTTTCTCAAACTGTTACGTAATTAATTATATAAATTGAAAATAAATAGCTAAAATGTATTGTTTCTGAAGAATTACCCTACAGTGATCGGGATGGTATGTAAAACACAAGCACAAATGTTGCTGGAGTATGTATCATCTGAATTCCATTATAATTTAAAATGGAATGTTTAATTAAATAACAGTCCTAGAAAGCATAAACTAATCTTTGATAAGCCATCTAGCATTAAATGTGCTATGAGTATGTGGTTGTAAAGGCATAGTACGAAGTGAGTGTTTGTGCAAAATTCATCTCTGCCGGTCTTTCTCCTACTGCCTGTTCAAAATGCTTTGTATGAAGCATTATTTTGAAGATGCTTATAAAAAAATTCTTATTGGTCTAGGTTGAAATTGTCTAATACCTTTTTGACTGTGTCTTTACTGAAGAATATTAGAAGTATTTTGCTGAAATATTTCTTTATGTTGTCCATTGGGTTTAATAGACGTGCCATTTAATAAGCTCTCTACCTGTAAGGATAGACTATTTGACCTTTGTGACCTGCCAGTGGTAGACATAGTATAAGATTGCTTTGTGAAATAAAGCTGTCGGTAACATCAACAAAATAAAAAATGATCGTATTCCAATACTCTCTGCTCAGTACTATGACAGCACTGAAATATGGAATAAAATTGAAAGTAGATTAGTTTTGGGTCCTAAGTCATGTTTTGACAAGATATAAGAGAGGAGAACATATCTTTGAACTTTTAGTTTTAAAGTTTTTTAATGAAAATATTTATCATTTTGTAAGGTTCCTTCTTTCTTTATCACAACGGGGCTGTATAACCTTAAAACAATCCATTCTCTTATTGTGAGGGATATAAATACTGTACTATCTTTTATATTAAACATCATAAAGGATACATGCACAGTGTGAGATTGCTTGACACGTGCAAGTAAAGGACTGTCATGTTAATAAAAAGCTTATTGGAGAGGTTGAAAAATCAGTCATTAATAAGCCACATATTTTTAAACTATGTAAAGCATGTAAATACTGCAGACAAGAAGGCAGGCTTTGCCATATTTTCTCCTCTCTTTTTGGAATACGTAAAGGTCTAAAGCAATAGTGTAAATGAAAATGATCCAATTGCCTCTTCTGTGCTTATTGTCAACTTTGTATGATTAGGAGAGAAATTAAAACTTTTAGTTTTTAATCAAATCAAATGAAGAGTTTGGGGGGAGCAATGATGACATGACTGTGAATGCTGGAATTTAGGCAACTTGCTTTCAGTCCTTTCTGAAGAAGAAAAAAACAAAACCAAAAGAAGAAACATTTAAAGAGGGAGTGGGAAAAATCTCATCATCAAAATCCACTTTCTGCTACAGCTATGTAGTGTGGGAAATGAAATGGAAGGCATATTAAACAGTGACCATAGTCTGTCTTCATTTCTGTGCATCAAAAATAGAAATAAAATGATTTTTAACTTCTCAATCCAGGGGTAACATCATCAGCTGTTTCTCCTTGTTTGTTTTTTAATACTACCTTTTTTGAAAATGCCTTTTAGTTTGGTTATTGTCATTTGTCTCTTCTATTCCTCTAAGTGCTCAATTGTTAGTCTTTTTTAAAAATACTTTTAAATTAATGGAGAGGATTTCTTTTTTGTGGCAAGCATACATTTTTGAAACCAAAGGAATAAAATACCTTTCCTGAATGAAGTCACAGTATTTCTGCAAAGATAAAAGTCTCAGCAAATTAGGGTATTCTCTGAGGAAATAGGAGATTTTTTTAATGGTAACTCATAAACTAAAATATTGACCCAAAATCAGGTAGAAAATTCATATAGAATTTCTCTCTTACCCAGTGCCTCAAAGAGGACTGCAATGATGTGGTTTTAGCAGAGGTTTATGTTCTTGGAGCATAACTCCAATTTTAAGTAGAATAAGGTAAAACAATAACCAAGGAATGTTGCCCATCCTCAAACCGTGCCTCAAGTTGTTTGAAATGGAGAGGAGAAAAGCTTACAGGGATATCTACCTGCTCTGCATTGGACTGTACTAAAGGACAAATGCACTTGACTGTGTTGTGACTTAGTGCTTTTGCCCTTTCAGATGATGTGAAAGCAACGTGCTTGGATTATCCTCTGGCCCCACCGATGGCTGGGTGCTGTGTGGCTGAGATCATTGGTGGAAACTGTTCTCTCTCTCTTTGAACGAGGTTAATCCCCATTACTGTTGGTTTCTGTGACTGTAAGCCAGGAGCTATGGCCCCACCAGCAGCATCTTGGCTGTTTTGAGTTCCCAGTGCTGCAGGGTCATTTCAATGCCAATTGCCACCAGAAAGTGGGGCAGAGGTGGAGAGCACGGAGTATCAGTCTCCAGCAAACACTGAGGAGGAGTCTCCTACTGGAAGTGCCATGTGCCCCTTTTTCAGTGGTGAAAAGCTCCTGGAGAGCTCCTGGTTTCTGTGTGCCCCTGGCTGGCGTTGTCAGCAGCAATGGGACATGGCTTTTTTGTGGATTCACTTGGGCAAAAGGAAAATGCTTCCCTGTTGCCCCAGATATTGCATCAGTCGTGTTTTTTGTGGCAGGAGTATGTATTTTTTTTCCTTTCAGACTTATGTGCATATTTAAAAATATAGTTTATGATGTTGTTTTTCCTGCTTTCTGGTGATTTTGCAGAAGTCTGTTGTGTTGGAGGTGGGCTGTAAGACAGTGAACAGCAAAATGATGAAGCACATGGTTTTGTCTGTAGCTATTCATTTGCTGTTTCCTTTCACCATGTGTCTCTTTATCCTACCCTACCATTCCTTGCCCAAATTAGTGACAGATAGGATTACTCAAAAAATGCAAGAGAAAATGGTGTCTAGCTGCCCGTGATTTGCCAGCAGTTCTTTTGGATTTGCAATCCTTGTCTATCTATGCCAGACAAATTTTTAGTCATTACAATGCTAACTCCCTGAGATGAACCATATGGAGTTACAAATGGACTAATTCTAAATGAGTTTTCTGTAAGTCGGTATTTGTCAGTGCTGAGAACTGTTGTTACGAAGATGGCCAGAAATTTGTTACTTTAAACTCAGATTTTCAGAAAACTTTATCTCAGTGTATTAAACAGAGACTGAGAACATTGAAACAATCAAGCAGGTTTTCTTACCTTTCAACAGGAAATTTGGGATCATATGCCTATTTGACACGGTATGTGTTTCTGAAAACCTCGGACTTGTGTAACTGCATATCTTTGAATTGAATTGCTTTGCATCAAAAATCAAAAAGATTTAAGCAGAAGCTCCAGATTCTCCATAGTTGACCTGAATAATTGGCTTAAAAATGAAGGCATACAAAGTAACATCTCAAACTTGATATTAAACCAAAGGTAGAGGCGAGGACTGGGAAGGATCAAGACAGGAGGGATGGGGTAGCCCAAGAGACGATGGTGTAAGACATTGTCCCACAGATCTGGGTCACTCATAATGCTGCATCTTACCTGGACAGTTCTGGGTGATTTTGAAATAAGTCTCACTATAGTCCAGACAGACTCGTGGAAGGCAGCTGTCTGTCATTGCTCTGCTTGGTCTTGGAAGAGAGCCTGAGACTGAATGAAGTATAGGTAGAATGAAATTTTTGAGTATGGACCTATTAACCTCATACAGGGAAGCTGCCAATTAGCCCATTATATCCTTTCTGAAATGAAACCTTGCCTTTTAAGAATACTAAGTTGCCTGTAAATCAACACTTGAAAAGGAAGTTATCCCACGATCATATGGTGGGCTCTGACCTGCATTACATGGCTCAAGCGTGCTTTGACTGGCATCCTGCAAAAAGCCTTGTGAGTTCAAACTCACTGCACACTGGCACTAGAAATTTAGCTTAGATTTGAACAGACATACAGGAGGGTGCAGACAGAAATGGTGAACACAGTATAAAATACATACAAATACATAGTGTGAAATATGTATAAATTATTCACCAGTAAGTATATTTCTTTGGAAACTCTCCCAGTTTTACTATACAGACTTCCTTTAAGCAATTGATTGGCCTTTCTTTTCTTTCCCTTCCCACCCTATCTGTGATTATTCTCATTCCTTTCTACAAAATGCATAGTACTTGAATTTACTACCAATTGCTTGGTTTTGAACTTACAGCTCAATTCTTTAGAACCTTTGCTAAAAATTCCTCAAAAGATTTAAATCGCTCCGATCGGACCGAATCGGGAAGCAATATAAACAGAGGAGTTTAACGACTTATTTGCAGTTCCATGACAGGCGTGGTGGCCGTGGCGCGGTCCGTGGCGCGGGAGCGCTCGGTCCCCGTGGGTCCCCGTCGGTCCCCGTCTGTCGGTCCCGGTCAGTCGGTCCCCGTCAGTCGGTCCCCGTCAGTCGGTCCCCGTCTGTCGGTCCCTGTCGGTCGGNCGGGGCGCCGGGCGCTGCCTCTGTTGCCGTGGGACTACTCGGTCAGCGTAAAAAGTGGCGCTGGAGCCGGGCTTTGCTGCCCGCTCCGTGCGTACAGAGACACAGAAAGCCACGCTAGTGATTGCGAGTGTCGCACGCGGGCGCCGTGCCTGAGCGTTCAGTGACTGAGCAAATGTCTGACCGTGTAAACCCAAATATTCTCTTCGCCAGGACAGGGAGTGAGACTTGATAACGCAAGTCTCAGTGAGCTGCGTGAGGCCCCGGCGCACACTCTGCATCTGGGAGCTGCTGCTCCTGTCAGCCAGGGCCGCAGCAAAATCTGCTCAGTCCTTAGCTGGTCGTCTGCTGTTCACTGAAGGTTTTGATTAATAACTTCCAAGGGATGAAAACTGAAAGAATTTGCTATGGTGGTTTGTTTTCAGTTATTCTCGTAATTAGTTTTATGAGTAGGACATGCTAAAGAAATGTTCTGCATTTTGACCAGGACAGTTTGCTTTGGAGATCAGCCTTTATAGCAGCTATTACTGCTGCCTGTCACTTTTATGATCACAGTGAAATATTCTGAAATATAGCTTACTTCTGTTGCACTGAGGTTTTCTTCTTTTTGAGGATATATGTTTGTTTGTTTGTGGGTTTTTTTGCCATATTGAGTTAAAGTCAATGGTACTGGTTAAAAGCTGCACATTTTTTCCTTTTTTCTGCTTCTGCCAAATGCTTTTCCATTCACTCTTTCTTGATGTTGGCTGCACGGTGCTTTTGGAGGAAGAGGACTTGATGTTATCCCCTTCAAGGGCTTCACCAACTGATTTTCACCTTTCTATTGGTAATCTGTGATAGGTGAAATGCATCTCATTGTATGTGTAATTCCACCCTGCCAGGCTCCAGACTTCGTTTGGGAGTTAAGCTTGCAAGGAGAAGGCACATGCTGGAGCTGATGGAGGTTTGTTAGCAGACTGTATTGCTCTTTCATTGTGTTCCTAATATGAACAAATGTTAAAGGGGTTATAAAATACCTCCCATTTTCTCAGACACGAGAAAATGGTAATAGACTTGGGCATTGAGAATCACAGGAAACTCCTTAGCAATGGGAAGCATGCTGCTTTCCCTGTGGATGAATGAGCTGTTCTCCACAGCAGTACGAGTCCCAATCGACTTGGGGAGAGAGACGGGAGACCATGATGATGAATGAAGCTGAGTGTCCCAGCTGACAGTGTTGTTCACTTATAAAGTACTCTAAGTTATTTACTGATTTTTTTACCCCCCAAGGTTACACTGCTGTACATAACACAGGTCAGATCTGTACAAGAAATACTATAGTCTAAGGTGTTTCTGGTAGTTCTTTTTCTGCCCTTTCATCTTCTCACACTCTTCCTTCCTCCTCTTCTCCCCACCCCCTTCTGTTGGAGGTAGAGTTTAGATGATGACAAACCCCATCTATCTGACCAGCCCTGGGTCTGCCTGTACAGCTCTGTGTTCCTGCAGTGCACTATGTAGCAATTGCGTGTCAGCTCTAAAACAAAGTTTATGATGTTTTTGAAGACTCTGTTAGTTTCTGCCAATGTTAACCTAGAAACAGCAACAGCAATTCACTACTCTTCAAAGTTATTTTATGGGTCTGTTGGTGCTTGCCAAGAGGACTGTAACCCAGAAATGGTGGCATCCTGCAGAGAAGAAATCAAAAAGGAGTGGGGTGGATATTCAAGTGATTAAAGAGCGGAGATATTGCATGGCTTTGTCACTGCCACTATGGTCAAGCCTCCCGTGGAACTGCTTTTTCGTGCCACCAGTTAGCCAGGGGAGCTGAGTAAGATACAAATGCAGCATGAATAACAGTGGTTTCCTTGCCCCATCTATTTACCTGGGACTCGTATCTCCTCAGTTCTGAAAGGGACTTTTACTGGTTGAATTACAAAAAATGGGCCAAAATATCAATATTATGAAGCCTTATGATGTATGCCAGCAAGGTTTTTTCTTGTTTGTATTTTGAATATGACTTTTTTTAAAAATATAATTAAATAATTATGACTCTGTGTGTTACTTCTGGATTATCCCAGCTGCTGAAAAAAACCTCCTGAGAAGCATGATGTAATAATCCTCTCTTTGAACGTTACTTTTCTTTCTGCCTCACATGGCAACCCTATAATATGTGAGCACTATCAATCATGCATAGGCCAATTTACAGTTCTTTGTGGAGGTAGGGAATACTATAGAATGGCACCTAAAATACAGGGTCTTTGGGGACTTCTGTGGCATCACATAGGATGGTTGACCCTGGAGTTTCTGACTGCAAGACCCATGTTCCATAAACCATCTTACTTCTCTAATAGGTAATGGAGGTAGAGGACTAAAACTGAAAAAACCCACCCTGAATGTGTATGTTGAGTGTTGCAAAAAAGCTCTGCATATTTGCAATTTGAATAAAAAACACACAGACAAGATCATGTGCACCACAGTCTGTGCACATAACAAAGAGCTGTTTTTCATTGAGCATGTTTTTATATGGAACTGTAACACCCTTCAAATACTCCTTTGTAATATTTTAGTGTAGTGCTTTCATAGGAAGATAAGACTGGACCAGTGTGCTATTAATCCTCTATATTCAGAAGAAAAGCAGTTAAGTGTTGCTAGACTTGTTCCAGCTATTTCTGTGCAGGGCAGCTGGATGCAGCATTCTCCCTTGTCTTTTTCTCTCTGTGAAAGTTGTAAATGCCTTTTTTGTAGTTTCTGACACAAAATTCTGTGTTATATTTCTTTCTCTGAAAATTTGCACTGTATCATGGTAGCATTAGATGAACTTCAAGTATTTTGTTGCTCAGATTTATTTTGGTCTCTTGAGCAAACTTGCTGCCATGGGCATTGTGCTGCTGCAGGTGGCATACCTTTGGCTTCTTTTGGGGAGTGTGGTAAAATGTGTATCAGCCATTCATTTGTTCCTGCTTGTAGTTAAGAGGTTTTAGAGATGAGGTGGGATGAGTGGGAACCGTTCTGCACTTCCAGCTTTCTGTAGCTGCCATAGGGCACTGGCTGACCTTTGGGAATCGGTCTGGGCATGGTGTTTGTTGGATGGTTGTTGCTGGTAGCAGGTCACAGTGAGCAATGACCTCATTCTGTCGCTGAGACCACTGCCGTGTGCTGTGCTGAGAGAAAGCCCATGTCCACTTCAGTGCCTCAAATGTCACATGGCTGATTTTTGCCGTTTAGTGATCACTATGGATCAAATTCTGTTGTCCTCCGATAAATAGAGCTCCTCTGTAACCTTTAGTGCATGTTTTGCTTTTCTTAATTTAGCTGGTGTGGGTTTTGAGGGACAAGCTATGTCAGTGCAGCTGTAATTCCTGCTTGTCCTTCCTGTTTCAGGATAGCCCCATTGTGGGGGTATTTGGTGAGGTTGGAGATGTGGTAGTGATTTGTGCCAAGATTGTGTGGTGCTGGCAATGCTTTATTCCTGTAATCCTTGTGTTGCAAGTTTTCAGGAGACTAGCAAAGGCTTGATCTTTGGTGAAAATGAATCTCTGAAGAAACTGTCTTTTCATGTGTGGTAATGAAACTCTTCTATCCCGGAGGACCATGCATTTTAGAAGTCCTGAATTACATGGCACTTTGAGAGGGAAGTGATGATTTGGTTAAATTGCAGGCTGTCTTAACCCTTTCTGAGGGGCACCATGTCCAGTTGGAGTTTTTTTTTGGAAGACAAGTGTATGTCTCTGTCAGCTGGCCTGTCCTGCAGGGTTCATACAAGCTGCTGCTGTCCTCATGTCCCCAGAACAAGGCCGAGGTCTCCTCTGCAGAGACACTGACTATCTTTGCTAATGCTCTGGACACACGGACAGTCACCTGCCTTGGAGTAGGGCTGAGCTACAAGCATTTCCGTCTAAACCTCTGGTTCTCTGCTGACCAAGAATTTATTTTATATATATATAATGTTTATGATAAAATGAAAAATCTATAATAATATGTGTGTAATACCACTGAAACTAAATTTATAATTTAAATTTTAAATTGGATTTTTCTGTAATCTTGTCTCTCCATGAGCTTGATGTTAAAGTGAAACATGAAATACTCTGCAGCTTGTAGTAATACTCTGTAGTCTGCTGTAGAAAGCAAGTGCACTATGTGATCCTAAATAAGAATTAGCTGGTATTTTTCATGTGTTCTGTCTGAGTTGTTTGCAGGTTCACTGTGGTTGTGTCCTTGCCCACACAGAATTAAACCCTCAACCCTATCTATTCTGTAGAAAATCGAATACAAAATACCTTTTAATTCATGCTTGCTTTTTCCTAGCAGAAGGAAAATGTAAGGATTTCAAGTTGGCATAACATTTGACGTAGCAGAAAAAGGTTGGGCCAGTGAATACATGTACAAATACATTATTAGAAGTATTTTATTTGAAGTAAACTTCTGTGTATGTATGTGAAATAAGGGTTTTGGTAGGATGTTTTTTCAAATTCCCAATGACAGGATGTAGGCCTGTAATATTTATTTATTGAATGAATGTGTTGAATGGCTCAAGAAGTAACATGTCTTGTTCTTCAGTATATTCATATTAAGTTTGTTACCAGTGTGGGAAAGCTGTCATACCTATAAAAATACTTAAGGCAATGCTTGAAATTGTAGGTGAAGGCTGTAATTATATTCTGCAGGGTTATAAATGCTATGAAAAGGCATTGCAGAAAAGTATGCAACCATTTAATGTCTATTTAATGTAGAAAAGGAGAAGCTTTTGAGAGATAGATTTTACGGCAGCTGCCTTGCTTTTCTGAGTGAGAAGAGAGGAAGCCCCTGGAGGCAGGAATGGGTATAGATTTTGGGGATTTGGGTTTGGGTTTCATGTAAAAGTTGCTGCTGACCATGTAATGTATTTTTATATGTTTTGATAGAGCAAGCTTTGAAGTGTTTGGTGAGGCCAGAACTTCAGTATAGTGATAGCTTTGAAGTGATGGGGATAAACAGGCCTCCTCAAACACAAATGATGTGACTAGCTTCAGTGGAAGGAAAACCCTTATTTTTACAAAAAAAACCATTAATAGCACACATACATGCCATTAGCTTTGGCTTAGGGATGCTGATATTGACAGGGAGAGAGGAAAATTGCTTTGACATCTTAGTGGCCATGTTTGAAAGGCCCTCTCTTAGCTCCATCTGAAAAGGTTTTGCCAGGATAATGTCCTTTGGTTTTGCTTGCAGTGATGTCGGTGTTTTCCATTGTAACAGGAGAGTGTGTTCAATATTTAGGTTGCCTCCTTGTCATTCATCTGTGCTGTGGTCATGCTGGCTGGCCACAGTGCTGTACCCTCCTTTTGTTCCCTGGCCTGCATGCAGCTGCAGAAGCGACTCTTCCAGACAGAGGACAGAGCAGTGCAGCCCATGCCCCTTTCCAGGAGAGCAGCTTCTCTCCATCTGAGGACATCCTTCCTCCCTTGTCCAGCGTACAGCAGTGTGAGGTGTGATGCCTGGCAAGCAGGAGAGCCATGGGGGCCTCACGTCTTCTTGTGAATCAAGGCTCAGACACGGTTAAGAGGTACTGACTAGCCATCACTAGAAATCCCTTGTGTGTTTTGGGGAAAGGTAGGCGACAGGTTGCCAGCATAACTTCTTTTTTTTTCCATAGTCCAACTAATCTGTCCTTTTGTCAGTGCTGCCGTGAGGGATTGCCTTGAGCAGTCGAGTGCTGTGTGTGCCTGTGGCAGTACGTGGCTATAAGGAGGCTGGGAGGGTAGGAGTGCCTGTTGCTTTCATCTGATTGTAGAGCTGTGCATCCTTCTCTGTGCTCCTGGCCACCTTGAAGTCCCGTTGAGGCAGTGCAGACTCCTCCTCTAGTGCACAGCCCCTGTAATGTCCATGAATCCCAAGAGCAAAGGCTTTAATAGCTTTGCAGTAACGTGAGGTACAAATGCAGTGTCTGTTGCATTGCAGAATCCCTGACAGCAATACCCGGGCTGGGAATTGTAATTGAGGTCCTGTAGTGGTAGCAAGTTTCTGGATCGTGTCATGCAGGGGTAATAGACTGCTTCTGCTGCCCAAAGGGAGCAAGCTCTGCAGGAAGGGGTTCCAGATGGCTGAACATGCTTCATTTGGCTCAGTTTGTTGGAATTGCAGTGAGCAAATGACTCAACTCGACTTTAATAAAGCTTTGTGGATACCAGAACAAAGGAGTTGAGGAGACTGTAAGGTATGACAAGACAATTGAGCCAGGGTACTTAGCTGCTTATAGACCCCAAGAGAATTGCTTCTTTTGCTGTGTCTGAAGGTGTATCAGGTACAAATTTATCAGGTGCTTATGCTTTAAATAAGGTTCAAATATATTATTTTAGAAGTTTTATCTAGGTATATAAAATAAACAATTATACATAATATCTATTTATATATAATGATACGCTTTTACTGGTGGGAAGCTCTTTTAAAATTTGCAGTTGCAATAATCTCTATATATGTATTCAGATTTCAGATAATGAGTCCATCCATCAGGCTGAGTGACTGATCTTCATTTTCTCTTTGAAAATGGAGATCAGCTAGGCAATTTAAAATGTGTTGCTTTCTTGCAGGTCCTGATTCTGCAATCCTTATGTGGAACAGTATTTACCTGAATGAATAGTACCATTGTACTAATTTGCAGGAATAATTGCTCTTTGGTTTAGTAAGGGTGACAAAGTTGAGCTTTAATTTGCAACAGCTAAGACATGTGCTAGTGATTTTCTCTTTGCTGCATATAAACAAAGAGTCAGCACAGAAGTATACAATTTAAGGTTTTTCAGTGTTGGTATTTTCTGTTTGGTTCTGAGGTATTAAAAGAAAAATCTTAAGATAGCCTTTTTTCATTGTATGAGAATGTTTGTCTAGACTTGTTAAAACAGGGATATATTTCTTCCTTCCCCTTTAAAGGAGCAAAACATCGATGTCCAAAATGTTCTGACACTTAAAACTGCTTCTCCTCTTGGCAATAAGAAATGGGAAGAATCAAGTACAGATTTAAAAGAAAAAAAAACGCTGATAGAATCTTAGAATGAAATACTTGCCTTTTAAGAAATAGTGAAGACAAGGCTTTTCATGGAAATTTTGCAGTAACTACACTTGAGCCATACTCGTGATATAATCCTTTATCACACCTTTATTACACCTCTCTGGTCAATTTATTCAGGTCAGTGGAAACCAAATCACTCCTTCCTCTCCATCTTTCCTGCCAGGATCAGGTAATAATGTAAAGACAAAAAACCCCTCCTTACAGCACCCCCCCCCNCCCCCCAAAAAAAAACAACCCAACCCAACAAAAATGGATTCTTTCACAACAGTTTCACTTTCCTCTGCCAGCTTACATAATTTTTCCACTGCCTCTAAGAAGAAACTTCTGCCTCTGAAGAAGTAATGGGATAGAAAAATACAGAGGCTTATTTACCTTGAGTAAAAAGAAAAAAAATTCAAGAAACAGGGGCACTGAGGCTGCAAGAATTCCTGTTAACATTTGAATAAATGACAAAGAAAATTAAGTGTCAAGCCTTTTAGGCTCATGATGAGTGATGGAGGCTTTCTTTTTTAGTAGATCAGAAATCCTTATTCTCACCTCCTGGTTTTAGATTTTTGTGGCTGAAAGAGTAGGGGCTAGTAAGAGAACAACGTGTTGAACTTTAGGGTTCTTGCTGTTGGGTGCTCAGGACAGAGACACCTAATGATATATAACTAAAGCTTTTTTAATGATATATAACTAAAGATATTGAATTCTACTTAAAAACACCTGTTATAACTAAAGATTATATAGCCAAAGATCTAGTGAAATGCAGTTCTGTGTAAAAATTCCCGGTTTTGGTGGCACAGTCCCATTCTACTCTGGCTGAGTGAAAGTCACTCATGAAGGAAAGGACCTGACATTTGGAAATCTTGTGTTATCACAATAAAAAAAAGTCCTCCTTTCCCCCACAGATTCTGTATACTTATTTTCTAGAATAAGTCAACTTCAAATAAGTTTCCCATTGTGAAAGAAAAAATGTAAAATGCAAAAGTTAGAGTGTCCCTTGTTCTATTGTAACATCTGTTAAATATCACCCCTTAGTTTATTTTTTTTAAGGAGACATCTAAAGTAGTGCTCTACAGCAAGGTATATGTAGGTCTGTTTCTGAAAAAATGCTTTATTTGACATTCTGCTTGCCATATCAGCTGTCCTTTATCACTGAGTTTCCTCCAGTCTCTTCATGTAACTTTAGGAAGCTGGACGACAACAATCTCTTTTGGTTAGTATTTGTTTAATTCTATATAATTTCTTTTTTTTTTTTCCCAAGTAGCCTAATTTTGCAAGTGTTAGAGCATTTGGAGAGATTGGAATACAATGCCATACTTGTGGCATCATTGTAATCTGGTCACCTATGAGAAAATGCAGAGCTCCTGGGAGGGGTTGGGTCCCCTGAGGCCACAGCAGTTGAGGCAGGGGCAGTGGCACCTGGAGGTGGCAGCTGGAGTTCCCTGTGTGCCTTGGATACAGACAAAGGTGCCAGTGCTCGGTTGGAGCTGCACCCCCATTCCAGCATTGAGGTCACCTGCTGCTAGCACTGGGGAAAAGGTGCCTTAGAGCCTGTGCTTTGGGTTCCTCGAGGGCTGAGCTTTCTCCCTGGACTCTCTGGAAGCTCACCCAAAGAGAGGAGCATGGAGCAGCTCACAGCATTCCAAATACCCTGCTGGGAACCCTTTGGGTTCCTGCTTGCTTGACAGAAGCAACCTGCTGAACTCTTGCTTGAAGGGACCAGGCAAATTTAGGTGTTTTCCTAAACTTCCAACCACATTATCTAAATATTTATTCATTCTGCGTGCATATGTAATGCTCTGACACAATGTAGGCATCTCAAAACTTAGACTGGAGAAAGTCTTCACTTGAGTTTTTTTTTCCAGTTGCAGAGAAAATGTAATTTTAATTCTTAGTTCACGCAAGTTAATATTCCACAACCTTTAAACAGAACTCTTTCAGAGGCATGTATAAAGTGTATTATCTTAGTGGGCTTTCATATGGGAGGAACTTCAGCAACAATTCTATAACAGTAACATAATTTCAACTTCAGATTGTCCCTTAAGAGACTTTCAGTTGTACTGCACTGACTTGGTCATGGGCAGCCTTTTCCCTGTGAGAATTCAGGGCAAATGCATGGAGAACACTGAGGGATGGTGAACACTAAGGCTGCAAAAACTAAGCCCAATCCTTGAGCTATGAAAGTATTAAATAAATCTCTGTGGCATTTCTTGTACATGGACTTTTTTGTGTATTAAACTGGTCTGTAGGAATAGAGGTATGTTTTCTGCTCCATGTTTGCTTCCTTCCTTCTGCTGAGACAGTGGTGTACCTGCTGTGATAGGAACATTTATTCAGCTGGACTGAAACCATCAATTCATTTTTGCAGAGGTCACCAAAAATCCATCAGGTGGTAATGGCACTCAGTCACTACTGATGTGGGCTGGATGCGAGCCAGTGATTAGAGGGGAAAGGCAGTCTAAGCCATTACCAGTCCCCTGGAGCCATTGAGTCCCCCACTTTTTGCTCATCTTTCTGCTTCTACGGTTCTCATAGGCTAATCTTTCTTTTTCTATGTCTAATGTGATAATCTTTCTTCTCTTACATATCTGCTTTTGACTTTCATGACAGTATGGCTGACAAACATCCTCAGCATTTCCCCTTCTGATGCAGAAGGTATTAGTCAGTAGTGCAATGGTCAATAGGGGTTATTAAAAAAAGAAGAAAAACAACAACAACAAAACTAAAACAGAGGGCCAGATAGAGAAGGGAAAAAGGTCACTAGACAAAGAGAAATCTTTATTTTAGACTTTCACAGTAGGAATACTCGATGTTTTAAAATTCATATCTTCTAATAAGAATATGGCTATGAAGGCTTACTGTCTATATGCTGTGCCTGTGATGGAGTGTCCTGTAATTCAGGGCAAAAGAGGGAGGGAGGAATAGCCGCCTCTGCTACTAGAGGTGATTACACTGGGAATTTGTACTTTTCCTGGTCAAGTGTCCTAGGTAGTGACATGGAGATGTCTGGAGTATTGTGAGTGCTGAGAACAGTCCCGCTGTCCTAGACAGCAGCAGTGTTTCAGCATCTCAGCTGTACCTGACACTCAGGTACAGTGCTGTGCTTGGGTGGCTGTGCTGCTTCTGATGTTTGGCTTGGGTTGAAAACCTGTGTGTCTACAGGCCAAGTGATGAGAATCCAGATTCAAAACGGTATACGGATGAAGATTTGCCTGGACTATATTTATTTTGAGACAATAAACCCCATGAATTATTCTTGACTTTTTAGAATGGTTCCTCCTAACTGCTATACTGTATAAATGCATCCAAATGAGTATTTCCAATAAGAAATAAAAAATGAGCTATAAACTACCAAGTTGCATAAGTATGTATTTATTCTGGCATAGGACTTGCAGACATTCTGAGAATACTGCTGGAGTGTACCTAGTTAGGGAGAAAAAATATCCTGTGACAAATTAATAACTTGCAGGAGTTGCTGTGAATACTTTGGGAGGAGGATATGTGCTGAGATGGTTTTCCCTAACAATCCAGAGCCTATTTTTATGAACTTTTGTCAACCTAAAAAAAGCTTTGTTACTCAATTAAGTCTTGTTGCATCATCTCAGATTAAAATGGATCTTTTGCCCTTTATTGTGCGATATTCTGACGAACTGGGAGTTATAATAGGAACATCTCCTCTTGTATCCTGTGCTGTTTTCCTCCCCTCCTCCCCTTCCAAATTAGAGAACCCGGGGCCTACTGTTTCCATTTAGCAGAAATTGTTTTAAATTAGCCTGGAGGTGTGGTTACTCCTGTAATCCAGTGCTTGTAAACATATGATTCTGCCAATAGAACTGCACAGGGTATTTTAAGCTGATACAAAGTGGACTGATGCCAAAATTTTTTTTTGGTAGGAATAATTAAGTCTATTTTTCAATGTCATGCTTTGCTCTATGCAGCCTCAGTTATAAAATAGTCCTGAAAATAATCTTGAACCTCCTGTGAGGAAGTAAGTTGAAAGTGTTGAAAATTACACTACAGCAAACACAGCAAGGCTCCTTTCCCTGTTACTGGAAATTTCCTTTAATTTGCATTTATGAAATCTGAAATCTGAAATTACTGGAAATGAATTGGTGCAAAGCTAATATTGCCACCACTTCCCTTTTGCATTTTATTACACCTTGTATCTTTTCAGGAACAGTTTGCACTTATCAGCAGAGCTTTAAATACTGCCCTAGTGAATAAACATTTCATTTTAGTAAACAATCCCCAGAAATAGATTTTTACCGCAAGTAGTTTGTTTTTAATAACACATGCTGCCTCTTGGAGTTAGATTCCTAAAGGAACTGTAAAATGAATTTCTATCACAGCATCTGACTTCCTTTCTTTGTCAACCTTCTCACAGATGTGTTGGGTTCCCTGTAGTTACAGGTCAGCTTCTGTTTATGGAAAAACTAAATCAAAACAAACCAAAAGAAAAAAACCCCAAAAAACAACAGAGTGGGGAGATAGGATATACCAGTATAAGTTTTTAGACACAAAATTGAAAACTTTGGGTCCAAAGCAATTTTTTTCAAGTACAAAATGCTGACTTCTAGAACATCCATTTCAAATTCTTGAGTGTGATATGAAGGTTGCTGTTCGGAAGTCAGTGTTACGATTATTTATGGGCCTTGTTTTAGTCAGAGAGTTTTCATTGTCATTTTGAGGTTGCCAACATTTTTCAAAGTTAATCTAATTTCTGGGGAACTGATTTTGAATCTGTTTTAAAGTAGCATAAAAAAAGCAAGATTTGCCTGTGTAAAGCACTGTGGAAGCAGTGACCACATATTCTAATCAGGTTCTGCAGCAGAAAGCTCCCCTACAACTTGTACTTTTTACATATGGTGTTTGGAAAACACCTTGGTCTGTCATGAAGTTTCAGGAAAAAAATTCAGCGGTGAGATTTTTGTGGACCAGAGGAAAAAATCAATCCCTTGTGGATTCATCGTGCTTGTATATGAGGATTAGGCTGATGCAGATTCACAGGCAAAAATCAATATAGATTTCAGAAATCCCTTCTGCTAACAATGGAACTGATCATGCAGTTCACAGGCTTAATTATGTATCTTCTTTATGAGACTACAGTAATATCTCTTCACGTGGGCATACAAGTTGAATTTAACCTTCACCCTATACTAATATTTTTCTTACTGGGAAAGTATAAGTAAAGTGCTGAATATTACTTGCTTGATCATAGAGTAATAAAAATGATAGACCTTTGTATAATTTGTTCAAAATAACCGTACTGCAAGGAATAGATTAACTTCTCCCATCTGTCCACCAAAACATCAAATATAAAGACTATTTCCAAAGTAATATTGTCTACAGAGGTTGCAGCATTAGGCAGAGGTTTATGGTAATTGGTGTAGCTATCACACAGATTTTATGCTTTTATGGAGTAATATTGCAGAGACCTTGTAATCTGAGGGTAACAATATTTCTCAAGGGGAAAAAAAAGACCCATTCCTTTTAAAGAGATGCATGTTTCATGTGAAAGCTCCAGCTTGTTCTGAGAGCTCTTGAAGAGCTGAAACACAGTGAAACTACTAGTGATTTTTTTGCCTGGGGATCGCAGAACAGTGCTCCAGGGTAGAGTTGTGTGAAGGCAGAGAGGGTGCAGGGATGGTTCACATCCCAGTGAAATCTCTGTTTACCATAAGCATACTGGTGGTTTTAACAGGAGGGGCAGGTCCTGGGGAGTTCTTGCACTGCTTGCCGTGCTTCATTTTGCGATGTGCCAGTCCTGCTGGTGTTAGGCAGCTTGCTTTCCCCAAAAAGGGTTTGCCTTCCTTCTCTCTGTTTCTCTATCCTGAGTTTCACTGGATACACTGCTAAATATCAAATAACATATTAAGCCACATTTTCTGCCTTCTGACCTCTTTGATCTGTCTCACTTCTCACTGCCATCCACCCACCACAGTTACAGTCACTTCAGCTGGTCCTGCAGTGCTACAGGGCTCTGCATTGAGGTGAAACTCTTCCTGTGGTCTTGAACAAGGGAGATATATTTGAAACCACTGTCTCTTGTGATGCTTACAGAAAAAGCTGAGGGTTTTTGTTACCATCCTTTGTGCTATGATGCATATGGAAGGGACAGAAGTGGTTTTATTTGGTGCTCCCCAAGGTACAAGTAAGGTTCCCAACAAGCATACATAAAAGAAAAAATATTTGCCATCTATTAAAGACATTTTTGGGTATTTTGTAGACAAAGAAAAAAAGGAAGTGAAAACAAACACTTGGGTTAATATGATGTGCTGCTGAGCTTGAGATGCATCCATTCGTTGTTGCTTCTAGAGTAATGCAGCATATGGTGATTATTGTTGGATTAAAGAAGAGGCCCAGTTTTAATTCCAGTGGCAATCACGTGCTTTTTTTGGTGACTTACAAAGGCTGATGAGAAATGGATTTAGAATATAGGATTTGAATTTTATTACCTTGATGTTCCCTTAAAAGGGAGCTTTAAATTGTCAGCTCTTTATAAATGTGGGTGTGCTGGAGCTGTGATGTTAATGGCAGCTGGGCACAGCTGGGGTTGGTTAGGATCATCTTCTCGGGGAGACTCCACCGTGTGACTGCAGAATGAGAGCAGTGTAATTTGTTAGGTGTTTACAGTAGTTGAGATTAATCAATGTGGCCTGAGATGTAACTTTGAGATGTAATGTACTTCTAATACTGAATGTATAAAAGATATTTTTGTTCATCATTAAGAAGTAAAATGAGGAGGGAAGCCCCAGAGATGGTGATAATTAGGCTCAAATGGAGGAAAACTCTCTAGATGGGAGAAATAGAGACCTCTAAAACCTTTCCAAAAGTGTAGTTTGAGTTTGCCTTGTATCCTGCCATGAAGTGGCTGAAGACTCAGTGTTCAGAGGGAGATTTTGCTGTTTTCTAAGATTTTGGTATTTTCAGTGTTATGCTAGAGTACTATAGGAGGGGATTTACAAGGAGAATAAAATCCATGGAGGGGAATTTCTGTGCTCTTTCAATTATACTTGCTGTTTGCCGAAAGAATTAAATCTTTTGACCCCATGAATGCTTTCAGATACTTTTCCTGTTTCCTTCCTACACCTTTCAAACATAAACCAGCCTCTGCTGTACTAGACTTTGCTTCTTCTCTGGGTAATATTTGCATGGTGAATAGTCAAATTCTTTCTTCACCACCATCACATTTTTCTTGAATAAAGTCAATTACAGGTTCCTCAAGGCAAAATCTGCTTGGTCTGTTGAAGTGTGGGTTGTTGTTGTTGTTGTTGTTGTTGTTGTCTGTTTTGTGGGGTTTTTTTGTTTGGTTTTGGTTTTTTTGAAACATGAACAGTATTCTCTCTCTTTTTAAACTTTCATCCTTGGGCTTCCAGGTTTCCGTCAATGTGTTTCTGTTGTGCTTTGCACATTTTCTTTAATTTTTACTGTTACTTGTTCCAGTTCAGTCTTCTCTGCAATAATTCTTCCAAATTCCCACCCTTTCTTCCTGTGCTTTCTCTGTGACTGCCTTCTTCATTTGAGGATTTGAATTGTATTTTCATGTTGATGACATCTAAATTTCCTTTGAAATCTTTTTGTATTTCTCTTGCCTTTTTTTTCCTTGTTCTGGTTCCCACCAGCTCAGTCCCAGTCATTGTTAACTTCCCCAGCTATGTTGCCACTCCCTGGACACGCTCCAGCCCCTCAATATCTTTCTTGCCATGAGTAGCCTGAGTCAGGATTTGAGGTGTGGCCTCGGCCGTGCTGGGTACAGAGCGCAGTCACTGCCCTGGTCCCGCTGGCCGTACTATTGCTGGAACAGGCCAGGATGTTGTTGGTCTTCATGGCCACCTGAGCAACGTCCAGCTTTCATCCCAAGCCATCCACAGCCACTGCCTTCACTCCAATTCCTTATCTGCTCTAGTAGTAACTCACCTGCTCCTACTTCTCATGGAGTACAGGAGCGAGAAAGGAAGTGAAAACAGCAGTACCTTCCCTGTACAGCCACCTTGCTTATGGTGAAATATGGAAGGTAGGAGCTTGTGCTCTAAAAAATGTAAAGGGGAAGTAAATGTGTGCTTTCCATGGCCTTGCTGAAATAGGAAAGGAAAAGGGGGTGGGAAAAAAAGGCAGGGAGACAGCAGACAGGTTCTTGAGAAGCTCTGCCCAGAGGAGCTTGGTGAGGAGAAGGGGACCATGGCCCCTAACTGCCCAGAGGTGTTGAGTGCTGCTGTAGCAGGAATTCCACTTTGCAGCTCTGCCTGTATCACTAATGCTGATGGTGTGAGCAATAGCAAATGCTGATGGTGTGTATCGGGACCAAGCACCACCTCTTGCTTGACCTTCACACCAAACACAACGTTTTCGGCTGCAGCCTAATGAGGGAAGTGTCTGACCAGAGGAGGTGGTGCAGATCAGAGCCAAGCCCTCCACTACTGGGCAGCTGTTGAGGCAGGAGATCAGTTCATGTTGCTGAGCATGTGAAGTGTAAGAGGAACTAAAGCAGCCATCTACACAGACATCTTACAGATAGTTTACAATTAAAAGTTAATTTACTCTTGGAGTCCTGTAAAATGATGCATGAAAATGCGGAAGTATGGATTTGTGTTGTGGGATGACAAGCAGCACACAAAGTGAGTCGCAGCCATCTCATGCTGCCTCTCCCCTGCACATTTTATATAGCAGTCATATGAATGTGGATTAAAAGGGAGCAGTAAAAAATTAAGCAGTAGTTTGTATTGAAGGAACTGTTAAACTTGCTTAAGTCCATCTCACTACATGTTCTGTATCCTTTGGGCCTATCTGGTCCCACCTAGTTTATACAATATTTCTATTGCAGTCATAAATAATTTCAGATACTACTTTAGCCGTTTCTGAGCTCAGATTCAAAGTGTATGTGGCATATAGTGCCTCGTGAAACCCTGCATGCTTTGCAGTAGACGTCTCTCTCTCATATTTACTCAAATAGAAGTGGATGTAGTGTTTTCTTCTCAAAATTTTGGTCTGACTCCTGTGACTCTGACTCCAGTAAGTAATGCCAGTAGCACGGGTAGATGGATCTGACAGGGCTGAAAACTAACAGCATGTCAGACGCTTTTCTCCAATGAAGGCTATAGATCAGAGCTAGGAATCTGCTGGAGCTGGAGAGGGTGACAGGGGAATAACATCCCTTTCTCTTCCATCGACAGGGGTAATAACTCCTGGCTCCCTAGGGACAGATTGTAAAAGCCAATAGCCAGAAGCTGTGAAGCAGGGAGGGTAGAAGAATTGAAAATTAAAGAGGGAGTGAAAATTTTGTGTAAGGCTTTAGTGAGATGTTGGAATAAACCATCAAGTGTCGTTCTTTTAATCGCCTTATTGTTGGCTGTGTTCTTGAAATGTTGGGTTTTATTAGTTTATAAAGTTAAAATACCAGTAAAATACTGGTTAAAACGACTAAGGTGTACCATTCATGCTTTTATATGTAGCTAGGCATTGTGTATTCTATGCTGTTAATATTGAAAGTGTGTGGAAAAATGTTTTGCAAATACTGCTTTAAAATTAAATAAGACAATTTTGTGAATGTCTTTACCATACATAAACATATTTTGAGCATGGTGATGCTGTACACTGTAAAAAAATCTGATCATTATTTTAAATGACTGTGTGATTTATAGGTGTTATCTCCATGTTTAAAATTCCATGTTGTTGAATCCTTCGTAGTTCACAAGCATTTTAACTTTGGCTGCCTTTGTGTCCAGGAGAAGTGTTCCAGTCCTGATAGATTTTACTAATGTCATGATACTTGGATTATACCGTGGCTCTTTAATTCATTTCTTTGTGGTGCAGTAGCTTTTAACAGGTTAATGACAAACACTGGAAGAAGCAGAATCATAATAAAAAGGCACAGCTCCTGCACTTTTAAGAAATAGAAGTGCTTAAAAGTGTTATTTTTATATGAGTTGTTCTTGCTTAGTTTTTAAAGTGTGACTGGTGTTTAGTTAAATCTTTTACAGACTCAGTTCACTGAAGGTGACAGAAGTACTCACTTGAGCTCAATGAAAAGTAGACATGACAGTAAATTTTTCAGTCAGAGACAGGAGATCTTGTTATAGGAGTCAGTATGGGGGTCAGGGCAGAGCCTGTTGATGATTGAGGAAAAGAGAAGTAAATTCATTCTGCTTCATGCACTTTGTCAAGTGCCAGTAGCTTACCATTGAGAACTAGTCACCCGTTCTAGTCTTACGGCCCTAGAGGTCACTCATTTGATATAAATCATAGCACTGCATAGGCTCAGCAACCTATTGCCATTCCAGATGAAATAAAAAGAGAGGAATTCTTCATTCTGAATTAAAATGGCTGTGAATATCCCACCACATGTTGCTGTTCAATGCAATATGTGGTTAGATATTGATCTCCAAAATCAAGTCATTAAAATGTGCAGTTTTTGTTTATTGGAATGAAGCAATTAAATGGTTCAGTTATGCCAGGCCTTACCTTTTCTGATGAAAAGTATTGATTTCTTGCCACAGCTTTATAAGCGACAATGTTTTTGATTACTCTTGACAAACCTCCTTGGAGTGTTAATTAAAATTGTACCAGATGAGCAGGTGTGGGAGATCATTAGATCGCCCGGATCACACACTGTACTTCATATTCTGCAGCCTTGCATAATGAATAGGGCACAAGAGGGGAAAAACAATATCTTCATCAGCAGAATTAGCATCTTCTCTCTCTTTTCTTTTTTAACTAGGTGACATTACATTTTACAGTATATCCATTTCTCATTTATTGAATAACTTCTTCTGAATCCGATTAAATTAAATTTCTTTTGAAATATTACATTGCTACAAAAATGCAAAAGATTAGATACTCAAGTAGTTTGTGTGTGAATGCTGATAAACTTGCAATACCCACCACATTCTTTCAAAAACAAAGCAGAAACTTTGACATTTTTTGCAAGAAGACATTTTAATAATGTCTGCATTTTTCTTTTGCTTAACTACACAATTGTGTAAAATAGCATGGGAACTATTGATTATATTGGTTTTCAAAGAGAAAATTATTTCATGATTTATTAATTTACCATAGATTTCTTGTCATATATAGTAGTAATTGGTTGATAATTTTTTTAAACCATAATACTATGCTAAGAAAACAACAGTGTGTTGTAGGTCTGTTGTACAGCACAAGGATGGCCTATGGTGCTTATTATGAAGCCTCTGCCAGGCTGTTCTGTTGACTAGGCAGTGTAAGGGAAAAAAGAAGAGTAAAAAGAACTAAGAAAAGGATGTAATGTAATTACGGATGGGATATTTGTTTGGAACAACAGAGGGAAATGGGCAGAGTATGTGATCATAAACTCCTTGGCCTGTAAATAAATAGCTGCTGTTAACATCCCAGGTGAGTTGCAGTTGTCACTAACTGGAGGCTTGTGTGATGTGTTGGTAGCTCAGGCTAGGTCTTAGTGAATTGTCAGTTTGGGACTTGGAGGCTTTAAACTGAAAAAAGTGGGGATATGAAAGAAAAGAAATACTTGAGATAATACTTGGAAAAAGTAGTGCACGAGCAGTGTCTGGGATAGGTGTTCTCTGGAAGGGAGCCAGGCAGACATCGTATGCCCTTTGACTAAGTTGCCTTCTCTGTGCCTGTCCATCTTTCTGGAAATTAAATAAAACTTATTGCTTGCAGTTGCAGTCCTTAGTATTGCAGCACTTATTTAATGTTAATAAAATTATTTGAAGTCTTAGCATAACTGTAAATTCAAATCACAAAGAGATAGGAATTTCTTAATGATTAATTAGCTGTACATTATGCTCTTGAAAAACTGCCCAAAACGGAAATGATACTGAAAACAGGCAATCCTGTGTTAACTGTTCCTATTGCAGAATTATTAAAGCTAGCACATTGCAACAATGGAAGAGAAGGTTCAGAAGTTACCTGCACATTGGAAACATGGGTGTATTGTTGTCTTCCAGCAGAAATCCAGCTGCATGGGTTGAGTTGTCCCATTGATTTAGGTGAGCAATATAAATGAGATGGATATTATTAACTCCATCTGTAGCGACTCCTTTGCAGTAGTAGTGGTCTATATTTGAATGCTGTAATTTGAGCATGGTTTTGAGCTTGAGTGCAGAATGTGTTGATCACGTATATTTTTGACCCAATTCTGGAAGATGTGGATATTTTTGAAGTTCTGTAAAACATTCTTTAAATAATGAATCTATTACTTGCTGACTTCATTCACAGACATTGCTTCTTTTTGTTACATTTGAAAAGGGTGACATTAATTTGAGTGCATATAATTTGCAGGACAATTTTCTGTAGATTTCAAATATAATTGGGAGGGGTTCTCAGAAATCTATAGAAGAAAGTATTTCTATTCCTATTACTATGATTTCTTTTGGGTTAGACTGAAAGAAAGGGAAGAGGGTGCCATTTGCAGAGTGACAGAAATTGGCATGCACATAGTGTTTGCTTGGTGGCTTCCAAGTGGCTGAAACAAGATTCATCCTTGCAGGATGGTTTAACGTGGGTGCCTCTAACAGCCAGTGTTGCATGGTACCCTTTGGAATAGCCTTCAGGAGGCTGTTGAAGCAGAATGGAAACTAATCTGTGCTCTCAGTCCCTGTCAGAGCTGAGGTATAATGTGGGAACCTTGGAGTGTTGCTGCTTGTGTGCTACCTTTCGGGTGGGCAAACAGGATACTGCAGCAGCTTGTAAGAGTCAAATGTGTGACAGCTAAACTTGGCGGGAAAAAGCCAGTGACAAAAAAGATGACATAATGTAGCAGTATAAGTGAAATGAAAGAAGAGAAAATTGTATGCTATGAGCATTTAGGGTGGGTTTTTCCCATGTTTTTCAATACATGTGTGCCTGTTGATGTGAGATGTAAAAATCAAATTATATTTTAACTGGTATTCTAAATGTCTCAAGTGATTTAGTAAATAATAATACTTCCACAGGTGGAAAACCAGTTCTGCACTATATGATCAGCACCCCAAAAAAGGCTGAGTGCAGCCATTTCAGTATTTTACCCAAGATTTGAAAATACTTTTTTTTTGTATGTGAATGCATTCAGATAAGCTTTCAGATTCCTGCCTTTTCTGCTTTCCAAAAGTATGAGTTGGATAAAACTGAACTGAAGGGGTGTTTATGTAAAGATACAGAACAGTAGTAATAATAATAATAAAAAATTAATTTCTACTTTACATAATTCCTTTAATTTTAGGAGTCAAAGCATTTCACAGACACAGTTTCATCACAATCAGTGATTAAATGTGAAATGGCCAGAGTACCTGAAATACAGCTTTGATTGCCAACTATCCAAAAGGTAGGCAGCATATAATGTAGTATTTTATTGGCTAGGCATGGGAAAATCTCCATGCTTCTAACTGTTGATTTCCTATCTTTTTTTCGGAACAATTACATCAGTGCGTTTATAAGTAATTTTTTTCTTTTGTGGCATTCCCATGGCTGTTAGCCACATTGCAAGTAAAATGAGTAAAACCTGGAATCTCTCAGGATTAGTGGTTCTCTTTATTCTTTGCTCCATATTGAAAATCGTTCCTGTCAGCTGGTGCTCTCCAAGCTGCCTGGAAGAACTTTGGCATAGTTTTCCTAACCTTTCAAACAGTAAAAGCAAAACCCTACTTTGATTTAAAAA
>WBMY01001677.1:1618341-1725213 GCA_013397315.1 Donacobius atricapilla
AAAAAAAAGGCCGAGGACTTTGGCCCCGAGCCATTAAGGATGCAGGCGGCCGCGCTGCGGGCTGACAGCGTATTCCACAAACCCTGCAAAGTTCTCCTCGGGGTCCCTGGAGTGGCTGAGGCACTTTGCTTGTACTTAACATATATCAACTGTCACCCGACAGCAGTCGGTGCTGCACTGAACACAATGGAACATCCAGATGGTCTAAACAAAGCCAACAAATGTTCACTGCTATTAAAAGCTGTTTACATCAACTTCCAGTATTTCATGTGCTGAAGTTTATATTGTGTCACTACTGGGGTGCTTAGCTCCATCCTCGGTTCAGAGCAGGGATTTCTAAACTATTGTTGCTTATGTGTTAAAATAACATTCTGACTATGCCTTGAATACATGCCGCTGAACTTTTTTTCCCCCCCTTTTAAATAGGAAATCGGTCATTGTATGCTAATCGCATGCTTTCAAATACTGTAATTGATTGTCCCATCTAATTTCCCCCCGCTTTCCCCCGGTGGCCTGCCCCCAGCGCCTGCCCCCAGCGCCTGCCCCCTGCACACAGCGGTGCCAGGCGCGCTGTGCCCGTCGGGCACCCGGCGGTGCTGCCGGGCTGGGCAGGGTCCCTGCCCCGGCTCGGGGTGTCCCCGCTGCTCCCCGGCCCGGGGATGCAGGTGCCGCAGCGTGCCGTGCGCTGCCTTCATCCCCGGGACTCTCCGAGGCACCTCCTGCCGTCCCACTAGTGATTAACGCGTGGAGGTGACAAAGGGACATTTTACACCTCCTTCCTCTGGCCCTTGTTGCTGGTCTCCGCTTTACTGGAAGTCCACGTCCCTGCCTTCTACTCGCTGAAATAAATTAATTGGTGGGACACAAGCTTCCCTCAGTCTATTGTTTTTCATGAGGCTGCAATAAAATTCTTAGGGAGACTGTGAATGAGGACATCATTCCAAAACAGTGCTATATTTTGCAAGTGTGATTTCTGATTAATCATAGACTGTTCTGGAATAAAATGACCAAAAAGTGCTTAAAGCACTAAAAATTTCCTTTAATTGCAGTGATTTAAAGAATTGAGAGATATAATATTCTTTCAAATATATGAGTGAAAGATCACATGCAAGCTGTTATCCATCTGCGGAGTATTTGTTTGCAAAATAAAAAAACAACTGTTTTTTCAATTAATTTTAAAATGAAACTTGACTAGCCTTCCCTCCTCCTCAGGAGTACCAGATTAAGGCATTAGAGAAGAATAAATTCAATTCCTAGCCTTTCCAGGTAAGAACTTTTTCTTTGGTTTGCACTCTCTACATCTAGCTATTATTGGTCACCATGCTAAAAATAATAAAATAGACAAAAAGGAACCTGATAAACATTTTCAGACCACAAGAATCTAATACTGGAATTCACTACCTCTTTATAATATCTCTGTTTTTTATCCCAGCATACATCATTCACCTGCATATTAGTTGTAGCACTGACTTTCACAAAATGGATAAAAACATGCTTATTTCTTCTGAGAGAGAAATCCCATCACACTTCATGGTTTTTAAATAAACAGAGCTCTGCAGCACCATAACAGGGCTACTGCAAACATGTTCTGAAGGTCTATATGGGGTATGCTAGCAATATTCTTTCTAAGATAGTAATAGTTCGGAGAAGACTTTTTAAGATGTAAATGTATGAGTGAACGATTGAAACTGTCTGAATCGTGCTTGGTGTATTTAAAATCTTACAAAACAGAGGTACTTCTAATAGAATGTAATGTTACAGAACTATTTTCCTTTCTGACAACAGCATGTGACCATAGTGTAAGTAAAAGCATTAAATTTTACTATCTGTTTTCACTATTAGTTGCAAAGGGGATATGGCAAGTAGTGCATTTTCCTGTTGTGTTCTAACTGATACAAAACTAATTCCTGTTCTCAGAAGCTTTGAATGTGAGATTCTCAGATTCAGATTTGATTTGCAGAGCATTTTTAAGTTAGTTGTATCATTCTGAGCTTTATTAAATATATAACTTTAGGCTATTTATTTGAAAATCTTGTTTGTGGGATTTTCTCCCACACTCCTCAAAGTGTTGCAGAGAACCAGGACAAACTCCCCTGTTTTGCGCGTTCCTCTCATTATTTTGTTGCATAGCTAGATCTCCTTTCCATACTCTGTTGTACAAAGACCAAATCCTTGTCTCGGCTAACATCCTTAGGAATAAAGTTTCTGCTGTTGCTGAATTTCCTCTAAGTTCCACAATGCTCATGTTGTTTTCAGAGATGAAGTGACTCCTTACAGACATCATTATCTGGAATGTAATGGAAGGGGCCCGATACATCTCTCTGTCATGAAAGGTCTGTGATTCACTTTATTGTCCTGAGTGGTTTTGGTCATTTTCCTGTCCTGGTACATAAACAGCACTCTCTGCACAGAGATCAGCTCCTAGCATTACACTGAGTTTTGTGCGCAGGACATGCCCTGGAGACACCAGGGTAAAGGTTTTGCATAATGAGGCTGCATAGCATTCAATTTTTATGGGGTCAGTGCATCAGAAATGTGCAATATATATAAGAAGTAGGTTTCAGTCCTGGTGGCATTGAAGGCATAACATTTGAGATTTCTTTTCTGGAAAGTCAAGCTAGTTCTTATGTTATGTTGGAACCTGACAATAAAAGAACCGAATATTATTCTGCATTATAAAATGATTAATCTCTGATGTTTCCATCCCAGGGAGTTTATTGCCAAAACTGTAGGAAGTGGATGCATAAGGAAATGTTTTACAATCAAGATGACATCATTAATCTTCAGTATTTCTCTAAGCAAGGCCTTTCCTGACCATGCAAAATGATAGAGAAAGAAAAATTTTACTTTATATAAGGGAACTCTGAGAGGTATTAGGAGAGAAAAGTCTTGCAAAGCCATGGTTTTCGCGTTTGACAGGGGTCAAGCTTTGTGCCCGGTGTCGATGAGCCTTTTGGAGCCAGAGTGTCAATCCAAACGCAAGCTGCTCCGTTTCCTGTTTATGCCTGTGCAGAGTTACACATCCTGACTCGCTTGCCTTCAGCTGCAGGTTTTTCCGCACTCCCTAGGAGATTTCTTCATTAAAATGGTTTGTTATTTATCATTTAAGTGAGCCACTGGAATTTTGTTAATTCCTGTTTTATTTAACACATGCAAGACGGTATCATTAGCTAAAGGAAGATAATGTTAAGGTAGTAAGAGTTACTGATACTACTAATTAAATAACCTTTGCAAAACAAAATCTGATCAGCCTATGCCTGAATGTAGAGAACTGATGCCAAGTTTACTGCTTCACAGAGGCCTGGCCTATTGTATATCTGACCTGAGGTTATCAGCAATTGAAACCTGGTCTACTAATTTAAAAATACGCTTTTTGTATATTACACATTTCCATTTTTCCATCTGTCATAAGATTAATTAAACATGTTTCAGCATAAAGGGACATTCTTAGAAGAGCACTTTGCTTGGTATGTTTATAAAGCTCCTACATGGACAGAGACTGTAAGAATTTTTATTGTTCAGCAGTATAGCTCCTAAATAGTCATATTTTTTTTTTAATTCCCCCAACCAATAAAGTGGACTGAAAACCAGAGAGATCTGACAGTTCATGGTGCTTTGTTCTTTCCCTTGAAATTGGAGCACAATGAGAAAAAAATTTGATTATACCCTGGTTAGGGCTGTCAGAGTTGTTCTGCATTGGCTAAATCATGCTTTTCTTTAAAGTTTTACTAAATTTAATGAGCTTTCTTAATAGGTACCAAAGAGCTTTAGTTAATGGCCTGTATGCCTGGCTTAAAAGCTAAAGAAGGGTCGTTACTGAGGAAGGAGATAGCTAATTAGACCTTACTTCCACACAAATGTGGATGCTATTTGATAAAATGACTGACAATGAACTACATATTCCTCTCTCCGCCTCTTCTGTTGCTTTACTGTAGCTAGAAATTTGATCTTTAACCCATGCTACACTGATTGATATAAAAGGACCATATTGAAGTTGGAAGAGATTTTATTACTTTAACAGTGGACTTTGCCATAAAATAATTAATATACGGCAGGAGCAGACTGAGTGTGTAATAAAAAGTCATAGTATGTTGAACCAGCATAATTGCAAGGAAATAGAGGGCATTTTGCAGCTTTTCTGGAAATTTGACAGAATTAGGAGGAACCATATTTTCACTGTACTCAGTCGGAGCAGAATTGCACATGATTTTCAGCTGGAGTCAATTGGCCTCATTTCAAAGTTAATGGTCCTTTTGGCCTTTACACTATCAAATAATATAACTTATGACATACTGATAAAGACTGGCAAAAATAACAGCTGTAATGAAAATGAAGAATTTCTTCCTTTGATCACTTTATCCTAGTTTGTGCCTAACTCCATTAAATATGGTAGGGCTACCTATCCTTATTGATACGGTTCTATTGGTATGGTATCTAAGTACTTCCCAAGGATTAATGGGTTATAATTTAGCGATACCAATATGAGGCACAAAAATCTCATTGATCCCATTTTAGGAGGCTGAAACTAAGCAACTTTATGCATTGATTTGTGTAACTTAGTGTAAGACATCTTAATTCCTTGGTGTTTCCCCTCCCCACTCTGAGGTGGGCTCAGCCACTCTTCCTAGAAACTTAAGTGCCAAAGATTCACACCTGAAATCTTTGTTCTGAACTTGGTGCCCGTTCAAGACTCCCCCTCTCCCCACAAAAATGAAACCCAAGGCTAGCAAAAAACCCATATAAACTGTCCAATCCACAAGCCAGCTTTGGAGAAGTCTTTACACACAAAAAAAAAATCTTTCATTTGCACAGCTGAATGAATTCCTTTTCTGCCAAAGGTTGATTATATTTAATGACAGAGTAGAGCTGAGGTTAAGAAATTTGGTTTTAATAGATGTTAAACTAATCATTAAATGCAATCAGATTTGTTTCCTATGTTGTTTGAAGTCAAAAGGGTGGTCAGAGGCTCTTTCCAGACATTCCCTGTTGTCTTGATAAATTTTCTTAAATAACAGCTAATGAGAATATTTATGTCTTGAGTAATGTGAGTATTGTTTGACTATCTTTTTCTATTTTTATCATTTTTTATTCTTTGCTTCTTACATTATAGATGTACCTGATGTAAATTGCAGAAAATAGCTTTTTAAATGCTTTTCCTCAATTGTCTTCTAAGTACCTGTAAGATCATGAAAACACCCTGCAGTACCCAAGTTAACTTTAGAAGGGTTATGCAGCAATTCCCTTGGTGACCATGTTCACATTGTGAGATGCATCAACACACATGTTTTGTCTATCAAGCCAAAAGAATATCCCATTTAGGGCTTTTCCCCACAGTAATCAAGGCTGAAGACAGCAAAACAGCATTCCCTTCAGAGAATGCAGCAACAACATGAGTTCAACCTTTGTTAAAAACTAAGCTCTGCTACCAGTTCCTTTGCAATATATTGTAGTGTGACTTAGTTTCCTACAGTGAAGGCAACCAAGGTAAAAAAATACAAGACTACAGAATAATGTAACAAAAAATGTGCTTCTCTGTGTAAAACTCCTGAGTTTCAGACTTGCTGCTGGTCAAAGCTGCCCTGTTGACCCCTGTCCACTCTGGCTGAGTAAACCTGCAGGTCGTTGCAGCGCTATGTTTGTAGCAGGAAAGGTCTTGGACTCTAATTAAATGCAGAAGTTATGCAAATAGGCTTTCCAGATGTTTTAGTTAATCGAATTAATATAAATCTGAGCCTAATGCCTTCCTTTATTTTGGAGGTGAAAGCAGTGTTGTGAAATACTTGAATCTTTGGTATTTAAAATGGCATTTGTTTTTCTCATTTGTTTTGCACTATTTTTTTTCTTTTACTTACAACAAAATTCATTTTTGCCTACAAGAAGCATTTTGGCTGCCTCTTTCTGGAAAAAAAAATGGCTGGCATAAAAGCAAACAGCCTGTGGATTTGGCAAGATAATAAACACAAAGATTTCTCTTCCATTTGCAGCAGAATATTGCATTATGAGAAACATGAATAGTAATCTCATTTTTATGCACCTTGGGATGGCTTGCTGGAGACCACTCAATTTTACTTCAAAAACCAACCAAATAAAACCAAGTTAAACAAAACGTATGTTCACAGATTGATTTTTACTTTAAAATGTCATAGGCTTATTTTTACTAAGGACACTTAGTTTTGACAGTCTCTTTGCAGAATTCTCATCTGCTCTCATCATTTGATAAAGGCTATTTTTTCTAGGTTGCTTTACTTTTGTTTATTTTTTTCTTCAGAATTCTTAACCTTTTCATACTTTCAGTGTATTTTTAAATTATTGCAAAAATTCCCCTTCCTTCTCCTGTGGCTAAGCAGGAAGCCAGCAGGATACCAATACTGCTTACTCACGGAAATTAAAAACAAAACAATAGGTAAGAAAAATAAAGAAATAGAACAAACAAGAGACACTATCTTTTCTGTTAAAATGTGTTCCTAATGTGTTGTGCACTGGGTATTCAATATACTGGAACTTAAAGCATTGAAACGTCTGCAGGAGAGTTTCTGCAGAATTTGGCTCTTAGTTATTTATTTCAGTGTCTGCAACTGAAACATGGAGTTGAGCTGCTGGTCTGTCTGTGTGCCCAAACTCCAAGGAGAAAAAGCAGTAATTCAGCAATGGTAGCCTTGCAGTCCAGAGTCCAAGTTAGGGGAGATCGTTTTTGGAGAGTCGTTCTGTTTATTAGTTTATTTTTGTCACACCCTGCAGATGCCGGTGT
The DNA here is from genome assembly GCA_013397315.1 of Donacobius atricapilla. Lineage (NCBI taxonomy): Eukaryota > Metazoa > Chordata > Aves > Passeriformes > Mimidae > Donacobius > Donacobius atricapilla. Next base: position 1,625,090 of record WBMY01001677.1, read on the forward strand.
TCATGGGGCTCCCCAGGCCGGCAGAGGTGATGCCAGGCTGTCTGGGTGCGTGTGTTCCTCCTACCCTCAGTGTGTGAGGTGTCTCACTCTTGTCAAGGCTTCCCTGAGGTGCCTGGACTCCTTTTCCCAGGCAGAAGTGCAGTGTGTGCTGCGAGAGCATTGTCCTTTGACTGAACCAGCCCAGACAAGGGCTCAAACATGTGCCCTGCTTGTGCAGTTAAAGATTACTCTAGGGAGGAGGAAAAGCAGAAAGTATGCTTCCATCTTTTCCCCTTTTCCAAGTGATGTGACCAAGTTGCCTATTTCCCCTTGAATCAGAATGCACCTCATTAGGGTGGCAATTTGAAACATCTAATGCAATTATTTAATTTCATTTACAGAACTTGTAACTCACCTCTGCTTCAAAAACACTGATTCCGAATTCTCAGTCTCCTGTTTTTCTCCAATGTTGCCTTTTATTCTCTTAAATTTTCATTTGTAAGTTCATATGAATGGAGACTTGTATCCAGTTCAACATCTTCTTTCTAGACTTTGGGATAAATAGACTTCTCCATTTGCCACTGACATGTTTGTGAAGAGCAGCTCATAACATGATTGAACTCCATTGATTTTTCATAAAAGTTTAATAAGCTGATACAGGTCAAAAGCATTGGAATTTTTTTTATAAATTCCTGTGGTGATCTAAACAAGACAGTGGGGTGAGCTGGCACCAGATACACATTGAGTTACTTGGAGGATAAATACATGCATAAATATGTGTTGAATTACACAGAGGATAACAAGGACTTAAAACTTTTTGGTTACTTATTTTGAATATTGTGCTTCAGATTATGAGATTTATAAAATTGCAAGGTTCTCCTTGTTTCTGTTTTGTATTTGTTTCCAGGTGATTTTTTCACAGCTGCTTTAGTTGGAAACAGGTCTTGGAAAAATACTTTAATTGCTTCCCAAAAAGAAGACCTCAGATTTACATGTGAGCCCACTGAAACTGTTGACTAACATTGCATGAATCCATTCAAGTCAGGAGAGGTTCCAGTTGTGCTACAACTTTTAAACAAGTCTGGGCAGAATTGTCTGATAAGTTCCCTGAACTGGTTGCAGCATGAGTTAGGTCATGTTTGAAAATAGCCTGGACAAAATGCAGAGCTGGTGGTACATCAGTTACAGATGCCCTTTGGGCTTACAATACAGAAAACACACAGGCAGAAAACCTCAGTATCTTCTCCAGGAGCTTGGGGATTGCCCCCGGGCCCCATCCTCTTCCCTGTGTTGGTCTGGACCTGTGACCGTGGTGGGGGAAGCCGTGCACGGCCCATTGCCGCTGCTGAGCTTGTGGCCGCAGGCCAGAGTCACGATGTGACCACTGGCCACGTCAGTCTGGTGTGTCGTCCCTCAGGACATGAATCTTTCATGAGCAGCAAGACCTTTTAATGGCTTGACTTTGTTCCTTGAGTGTGCAGACTGCAAGAGGAACAGGATGTTTACTGTGTGTACAGTGACCATTCCCACTGAAGAGGGGCTGCCTTTAGGGTGGGCACAGCTCCTTTGTGGGAATTGCCTCCTGTACCTTGGCACAGTGGTGTAGGCGTGGGTCCTGAGGACCTCTAATGTGTGCTGTGTTCCTCCCAAATGCACTAAGAATAGAATTTATTACAAGTAAGGCGACATGTTCAACATAGTCCTCAGGTCAGCATTATCAGATGAGGTCTCACAGGGTATGGGGAGATTCTTCTTATCACTAGCTGATGTTTTTGTGTCACATATGCCATATAGATGGCTTCATGAAACGACGTAGAATTTTCTTTAAAATTCAAAATCACAAAATATAATTTGTTGAGAACGTTAGTAAGTTTTGGCCACAGGTTTTGTGGCATGGTGCAAGTATCCTTTTAAGATAACCAGGAATGCCAACTTTCATATGGATCTAATACACTGAAAAATGAGGCTTGTGCTCCTTTGCTAGCTGGCCCGTACAAGAGGGGAGAATTCAGTGCATGAATCCAAAACCCTCTGGAAAGCATTTTTTATAGCTCCAATAAAGTCCTCTAGCAAGTTCAGTGTTTGCTATTGACACCAAAGACACCTGAATATTCCTTAATATACTGAAATGTCCCAGATGGTCACTAGTGAGAATTGTGCGTTTTCTGGTATGGCACACAGTTTTTAAAGGTTCCTCTCTATTATCATCTTCATTGCTGTCCTATAGATGAAAAAACAGGCAATTTCCTCTTTGCTTTATGCGCTGCATCAGTGCAACAGCCCTGTTCCAGCATGATGCACTCAAAGTGTCAAGTATGAACCCACAACGGGGGGAGGATTCTGCAGGAGCTATAAATTCCCTCTTTTCCAGAGGTTATTTCTGCACTCACCCTTGATGTGCAGAACTTATTTTTTGTGCTTGGGTTAATGTTTAGGTTTTCTTTATAGGTCTTCTTTTATTCTAAAACTAAATAGAAATCCTTCTGTTCATCTATTAAATTTGTGGGTTCTGCGTACTGTACAATATGTTTAAGGGAGGGGGATATTCCTTTTTGAATTATAGTTCTTCAAGCGAATTGGTTATTTTCTCTATAACCTTTCCTGTCAGTGCCTTCAGAAAGGCAGTCCAGCAATCACTTATGTGTTTATATTTTATGGTTAGTATCTTAAAATTAAAATATGTTTTCATATAATTTTAATTTATCCATTGTATATGTCAGGTTCAAGATCTTTGCACAGTGTCTGTTGCTTTTAAGATGCAGTAATTTGTTAGTAGATCAGCATCTGATCTGTTCCTCATTTCCTTCATACAAATGAGAATTTAGTATGTTGCCATTAGTATTTATTCTGGTAGAAAGTATTTACAGCAAGATTGGGACCTGCAGACGGTTAGCAGGTTTCAAAAGTCAGTGGAGAAGTGATCTTTTAGCCAAGGTGGCTCACCAAGGAATAGCCATCTTCTGAGCTGGGGATGGACCCAGGAAAGGGGTGTGGAGGACAGGACTTGGTTGGCCACGGGTGGGTGGATGGCACAGCTCTCGACTGCAGCCTCGTGCCTTTGCTCCAGCTCTGCTCTCAGGTGTAGCTGGAAGGGGAGGGCCCTATGGATCACCTAGCCTTGTGATTTATGCTGAATGCTGGACATGGTAGGATACAGAAGCAGTTTATTTTCCATTTCTGTTCTGCAGCACCCAAATTACTTTGAAATGTTCCTGAAAGTCACTCAAGTTGGATAAGTTTTGTGTGTCATGTGTCCCCCTGCCTTCGCTGTAAAGGAGATTCACCCAGGTGAAATATTTTTTGGACCTACTGGGAAAAGAGACTGTATTTATGTGGAACTGTGGGGTTTTTTGTGGGGGGGATTGTTTTTGTTTTGGTTTGGTTTGGTTTTTTGGTTTTGTTTGTTTGTTTGTTTGTTTTCTGTTATGTGGCCATTGATTTTAGACATGAGAAAAGTTATTTTATGAATCCTTTCCTACCCTTTGATCATTAAGCACCTTTTTACTGTTTTGTTATATTTTTTTATGAATCTCTTACTCTACTAATGTGAGTTATTTTTTTCCTTCTCTGCAAAGACTTGTGACTTTTCAAATGCATGTGAATAGCATTTATCCCCGTCCCTTCCAGTAATGTTTTGACTATTTAAGTTTTATGCTTCTGAAGGATTCAGCACTGTGGGAAAACACAGAATGCTGTGTACAAAATAAATCAAAGAATATTAATGGATTCAAATGAAAGGAAATGAAAATGTAATCCAGACTCACATTTGCCTGTAAATTATTAGAATGAATGTAAGTATAATTTAATAAAAAGTAACTTAACTGTAGCTTAGTATTGCTGTACTTTATCCTGCATGTGAATAGTAAGAAACATGGTGTGCTAGGCAGGAAAAACAGTGTTTCTTACAGTTTGCATTAGACCATTGGAAAACAGTAATGTAGGGAATTTTACTGATAAATCCAGAAAAAACAAATTGACATTCATAGAATTGGCTTATTTACGTATAAATAATACCAGAGTTGCAGTTAACTCCAAATGCTCAGGAAACTTTAAACATGGGTTTCAGTCAGAGGCCTCTGAATTTCCTTTCTCTTTTTTGTCTTCTCTGTCCTCCCTGCCATGTTCCTCTTGCTTTCTACCTCCCTGCTTGGCAGTTCCTGCTCCCCTCGCATTGTCTCAGGCCTGCTCAGCTGCCCCGGGAGGTGGGCACCACTGCCAGCACGCCGTGCTGACTTCCACAGGGCTGTCTGAAGGTGCAGGCACTCCAGGAGCTCCTAAGCTGAGGACTGCCCACCCCAGCAATGCTGGGCTCTCGCCGTTCTCACAGTGCCTTTGTGGCCACGTGTAAGCTGCCCTGCCCTAGCAGGGACAAAGAACACCCAGGGGGGCTGCAAGGGAGCCCAGCACATGAGCACACACCACACGGGCTGTGGGATCACCACAGAGAGGTGCTGAGTGCCCTGCGTGCCAGGTGCAGCCGCCTCTCCCAGCAGGAGCGACACCAGCACAGGGAGCCTGGAGTTTATGGAAAGCTCTGGGTGTGTAGGAACAGGCTGTGTCTTCTCCAGTGGGACAAATGTGTTGCCTGGAACATGCCACGGTGTTGAAGCTCCCTGAGGATGGGCCTTGCCTCGACCGCAGCAATGCTCATGGGAGCTTCTCCAAGTGCTTTAAAATGAAATGTGTGCTTGTTTCCTGTATGGGAAGAGCTGCGCCCTGAGGAGATGGGCAGTGCTTTGAATGTAGAGGGCTGGTGTCTAAGCAAACTTTTCTGGTGCCAGAAGAGGAGGAGCGTGGGGCTGAGGAAAGAGAATGCAGCTGAAGGATTTGTGTATCTCACCGTTGTTTCCAGCAGTAATTGTCTTTGAAGTATTTTAAGTGAAATCAGTGAAAAATATATGAATAAATAACAGGAGGAAAGATTTACATTTTGGCCATATAAATATTTTTAGACTAAGCTTTTAAGTTTTCACCTAAGTGTGTAAGGCTCTGTAGTCCCAAAGAACAAATCAGTAACTGTCATTAATTATTTCCCTTTTACCGTGCAATTTTCATGGTTTGACAGGGTTTGGGGCAGTCGTCTGTGAAGTGAAGGGTGCCATTCCTCATGCAACCCCTGTGCTAAATTCCTTTCTGCCACCAGGCTCTAAGCCTGGGTGACAGGTGCTCTTGGTCTTCTGCTCTGCTGCCTCTTGCGATAATCTCAATGTCTTGCAAGGTATGTTAGGAGAAAGGGAGAAAAACTTTGTCCCTCAAAAGAGAGGCAAGCAAATACCAAAACACCTGAGAGCTCGTAAGACTTTATGTGAAAGAGGGAGGTTCAGATACACTATTCAGTGTTACTGATGGGTCTGAGAGCCCCTATCCACACTCTGGTTTCTGCTTTTGTTTGTGCTAGAGAAGTGACAACAACAGAAGCACAGGGACTAAATTTCCTTTGTGGATATTACTTGGGTACAGGTTTTCTGAAGGGTTTTTGAGGAAGGCACTTCCTTCTTGTTTTTCTTCAGTTTATTTGTGAGGATTTTTTTTCTTTTCTCTCTCTTTTTTTTTCACTTTTCTGTTCGCTTCTCAGATTATAATCCCATTTTCTTCTTTCTGTCTTTATTTTGCTGCAGGTACTTTGTTTTAAATTTTTTGTACTTTCTCTCCCGTTGTGTTCCAATGTGTGGGCTGGTTTTGACCTTTGAACTTTTGCAAAATATCCCTTCCCAAAGCAAGGATGTCTTCATAACCTGCTTTACTTTGTAGATACTTAGACCCGTTGATCAAACTGGTTTTGGTGGTTTGGCAATCATGCAAGTAAATAGTAAGAGCAGATCTACATATTCTGTGTGAACAGTAAAACGCAACTGCATTATATCAGAGAAATTGAGGAGTGATTTATCGGTACCAGCATTACCTGTATTGCCAGGTGATTGGTGTCACTGTCTGCACTGACTAAAGCCTCTAAATCTCATGGAAATGCACGATACAGAGGATCGGTTTTAGAGTTTTTTAAAGGATATGAAACGGAGTGGAAGTCCTCCCATTTTAAGAGCTTCCCCCCATCTTTTTGTAAATAGTCTCTCTTAGTAATATAACACAGAGGTCACTAGTATAGTCTGTGTTCTGTGTCATGAAGTGAGTAACTAAAAAGATGAAATTTTCATTTTGTTAAATTTCTCCATAGGTTGCCAGGAGAGGAGAGATTGGTGGGTAGTGGTGGGTGCGTAAGTGATATGATGAGTGCACCTCACTGTTTTGGTTGACTTTTTGATACATCACTGCAAATGTGAGCGCAGAGTTAAATTAGTGAAGTCTTTTTAAATTAATTCCACTCATTTTCTGGCAATGCTTTTTTGAGTAAGGTTGTCTGTAAGAAACCCTTCATCTTACAGAGCCGTTGCCGGTGGCTTTAAGGAGGGGCTGGTTGTGTGCAGCAGTTGGGTGTGAGTGCAGGGGGTGATGCCCCAGCACTGTGTGCAGGGGCTCAGGGCAGAACGCAGGCGTGACCAGCACTCCCCTCCTCCCCGGCTACACGTACCCTGGCACAGTGATCCACACTGTGGGCTAGGGTGTGTTAGGTACTGGACTGTGAAATAGATGCTCAGCTATATCAATATTTATGGTATGACCTTCTGTCCCTAGTGAACGCTTATTTCTGAGAAATTAAAAAGAAAGAAAGAAAGAAACAATCCCCCCCAAACAACAAGAAACCCTACCCAAACTCATACTATGTATATAAGTTGAAAACCCCACAAAACTTCTGTTGAGAGCTTTCTGGCTGTTGCTGTGTTTTGGGGTAATACATTGTCTGAGATACAGCACTGCTATGATGTATTAGGCTAATATATCATAAGACTGTCATAGCTTTGATGATGTATTAATGGAATATATTGTTAAGGTGCCATAGCTCTTATGATGCATTACTCCAAAGATAACCAACTGGGTGGGTTAGCATACAAGCATGTGTGTGTGTCAAGTAGTGTTTCTCTACCTAAAAGTTCATGTGCAAGAAAAGTTAGGAGGACCTGAAAGTCAGGGGCTTCTGAAGAGGGGTTGAGCTGGGTGGGACCAAATTTGAGGCTGGAGCTGTGTGCTTGCAAGATCTCTGAATGTACAGAAAACATGGTGAGGGAAGAAGGAATTACCTTTACTGAAGCAATGACTAATTTTTACTCCCTTTCAAAGAGTACAGTGATATGTGCTGTATTACATGAAAAAGTTCAGCATTTTTCAGAAGTGTCTTGATGAGTTTTTTTTTCAGGGTACTTTTTTCAATTTGCTGTCATATTTTCTGAGAAAATTAGCTTGACTAGGTTTTATGCAGATATAAACCCTTCTGTCATAGCTGTTATTCATCAGTTTTTGTTGTATATGTCAGCTATTTCTGGTTTCAGAAAAGGTAAGTTCTGGTAAGCAGTCTTTTAACAAAGTTTGTTTTTACCACATTTCCAGACATAGCCAGCTTTGGACAAGCCTTGGAGAAGCAAACTGATAAATCCCCCTCACCCTGAAAGTGATATCAAACTTGAACAAAAGGCATTATAAAGCACATAAAATACTGATGATGATACTCACCTCCTTGTTCCCTAACAAAAAGACTTTATGTGTTGTGTGTGTTTATACTTACAGACTTTCTATCTCTTGCCTTTTTTAAAAGTCCTGTATTGTCATGTTATGGATGTTATGGGCTGCATGTATGTCCTTGAATAGAGTCTATTTTTGCCTGGTTTTGCTGTAAATTCAGCTCACAATTGTTCCGGTCTTGCAATGGCACATATTTACTAAATTTGAATATTGTTATTTAATCTAATTAATCTCTTGGGGATTTTTTTCCATTCCTAGAGCTGGGTGCAAGATTTGCCCATTATTGATTTCTTTTTCCCTCTGCCATGCTTAGGAAGAGAAGGATGCAGAGGTAGATGTAAAATACCACTTTTTGCTGAATCTGTAGAGTGGAAAGTGTGGGAACATTTCCAGGTACTGAAAATCAGCCTTTCCAGTATAAATTGCTCTTCTGCTCTTTATGATGAGAGGCATAAAGTATCCAGTGAAAAGGTTTCATTTTTCAGGTTTCACGGCATGCAATATTTGCATAACTTTGCCCAGTTTTACATCACAGTATCTTGAGCACTAGACGGCATTGGCATTGTTCGTGTAAGTGTGGAGGAGGTGGAGGATACTCAAACCTCCATCCTTCAATGGCCCCCATCTTTCCTCCGGCCATTCAAGAAGCCCAATCAGACAAGAAAGTCCTCAAGTTCCCCAGGTTAGGAGCATACTGAGTGCTGCATTTTCAGGTAACCTTCACTGCTTGCTGCACTGTCAGTACCAGAATGACCCAACCTACATAGCAGATTCCTGCTACTGTCTGCTTTTGCACTGACTGTGCAGAGCTGAGAATGTACCTGCAGCAACCCCAGACATAGCCTGTGGAAGACACTGTGCATGGCCTTGCCAGCTGCTGTGTTATGATGCGTTCACAGTGATTAGCAGACTGCATTTTGTCTTGGCTGCGGTCTTGTGGGGTTTTTTTTGTTTGTGGTTTGGGTTTTTTTGGTGGGTTTTTTTGTTTGTTTGTTTGTTTTGTTGTTGTTTTGCTTTTGCTTTTAATTCTGATAAGATCTGTACTATTTACTGCAGTGGTTAATTTCTTCTGATCCTGTCACCGCTCTTGCCCATACGTACAGGAAATTATGATGTTAGTGAGTATTCTAGGTGTCTCTCATTAGAAGCAGCGGTTAACTAGGGATGTTAAAAGCAATCTGCATATATAGATTTGTATCTTTATCAGGCCAGCAGAACAGTGTTTGCAGCATGAAAGCTGATGTTAGAAAGTCAAGTTGCTGTCCTTTAATAGTGCTGATATGACCTTGGCTTTGTGTTCCATTTTGTTAAGGTGACTTATTTATGAAAGCCTAGATGCAGAGCTTGAGGAACATCTTGGGAAGTTGATTGTGAGAAGTAATTTCTCTGTGTTGTTTCTGCTTCAAAGCTTGGTGTGAATTGATATCAAGTGACTAAGTCTGGGATTAGATGGCATCCCTGCATGATATGGGAATTTGACATCTCCTCAGTGATGCCCTAGACCTTCTTTAAAGATGTATTCTGATCCAAACCATTCTGTGATGATAGATTCTATGGTAATTCTATTGACTGAACCTGTTTCTTTAGGGATGGCTGTGTAAAAAAGGGCTGTGAAAGCCATTTGTGCTTGGTGATACCACAGGATAAGACCAGTAGTAGACCCACAGTTCCCTTCTTTGCTGTTTAAAACACCCTGAGTGGGTTCCATCCCTTAAATTTGCATTATTTGTGGAATTTATATGTCATAAGTAGTAAAATAATTGTTTGAGAAGCCATGCTTTTTTCCTACAATATAGTAGTGTATTTCATACAAGTTGCTGTAATCTTTGATTGGGGAGTCATGTATAACCTAGTATTAGAAGCAATTATTTTAATGACAGTTTAGTGACATGTCACCAGGCTTGGAGCAGATGGGTAAATGGATTCCTAGGAAACTGTGCTTTTTGTTCTGTGATTATTATCTAGTTTTTGCTGATTAAAATTAAGACAGGAGTTGGCAAAATAATGAAAGTAATAGAGCCTGAAAAACGGAGTCAAGAAAGCGACTGAACAGTTTCATAAGGATAGTCATAGAGAGAAGTATGAAAGCAGTGCTGTCTCTTGCCTGCTATTCCTTTATTAAGCATTAAACCTTTTCAGATGCCTGTTGTGGTAGTAGCTAGCTAGGGACTGAGCCCCAGGTCAGGGCTTTGTCATGCTAGTGATTAACATACAGCTTCCTGTGCAATGGATGAAATTAAAGTTTCGTTTTCTTTAATTAGGTTTGGGGTATTTTTACACTACCTTAGAGGTAATATCAGTGATATTAGAGAGCAGTACCTTTCAGTTGTAGACATGCTGTATTTCAACTTCTCTGAACACGAAAACCCTAATTGCTAAGGCAAAGGGATAGAAAAACTCAACATACTTCCTATGTGTTGCATCAGCCAGAGCTGGAGTGTGAACACTCTGTTCTGTGTTTGAAATGCACTGTTTGGAAGAGCTGTTATAGCTGTGCTCTGTGGCTTTACCTTTTACAAATCATATGCCACCAATCACGTGGTCCTGTGGTCAAGCCAGTCCTTATGGTGTGTTGGAAATGTTAAGTGTCCCTCTGGAAGAGAGGCTGCTCTCTGAGGAAGCTGTGAACATGAAGCACCTGGGGACCTCCCCCAAGAGCTCTGTAGTTTGAACCCTTGGCAAAGTCAAAGAAGAAGGGAGACTTATTCTTACCTGTGGTTGAACTAGGAGGTCCAAAGCAGGATTTTCTGAGCGATGTATTTCCAGATTTGTCTCCTTTCTTCAAGGAAACTTGGAATTTGTTTTCCAGGACCTTGTCTCGTCTTCTACAGATGAACTTAGTTACTACATTGTTGACACATTTGCTTTAATATTGAAAAAAATACATTACTTTTTACTCTGTTTTCACAGGCTTAATGCTTGTAAAATGTTTGCTGTGTGGTAACTTCCTCCCATGGGGAAGGACAGCTGGGCACAGTCCAGCTCTGCTTGCTGTCCTCACCAGCTCTGGCAAGGGACAGCCAGGCAGTTTCCTGAGGGGACATTTCAAAGCAGAGGAGGTGGGGTAGGGAGGAGAGTCTGATGGCCTCTGTGGCTGCTGCCTTGGAGATGGACCTTAGTAATGAAGCACAAACTTTTAGGAACTTTTAAGGGATATTGTCTTGGTTTTGGGAATGGAATGTTTCAGTGCATTTGTCTGGCTGCACTTCAAATTTGCAATGGATTTGGAGGGTGAATTCTTAACAATCAGTGGAACTCTCAGAACTTTTATCATAATAGTACGATGTGGGATCCCAGCAAGTGTTGTAGCATAATTTATTGATGTCAATGCTGGTTGTGCATACAAATGTGATCTTCCTGAAAATGCGCATTACTAGAAACTGCCACGAATATCTCTTTGAGAAGAGAGGCTGGTTTGGGTGTTGCCTTGGGAAGGCTGACCTGGAACAGAGACTGGACAGAGATAGAGAATAAAGTAGGTATTTATTGAATGGCCTTTAAGGTATACCTTGGGCAGTACAAGAGCCTGGCCAGGGCTATACCCAAGATGGACACAAAATGGTCACAAAACAAATGACTGGTCACGAGGTCTCACACTTTTATAAGTTTTTGGTCTATTTGCATATTGGGGTTAATTGTGCAATTACAGCTTCAGACTAGGAAGTCCTATCCTTCTTGTTTTCTCTCTTCAGTCCACTGTTGCTTATGCTTTTGGGCCTGAAAACTTGTTCCCGCTGTCCTCAGTCTCAAGCTGGAAAAGGATTTGTTTTGTCTACCTAGTCTGTGAAGAGAGCTTACTAACACTTAATATGAGGCTCAAAACTACACTCCTAGGCAGCACGGAATCTGAAAAACATAGAGCTAAAACTTAAGACATCATTGGAATTCAAAATAGATTTTCTATCTATTAGCTTCACAAGAAGTTCCTTGTAACTGCAACCACTGGCTCAATGAACCAAGTCTGCCCATCAACTCTTTCACTTAAGGATGTCTTTTATTACAGTTCAGCAACCCAGCTAAGTGAGTGGCTGCATGGTGAACTAAGTGCCTCTGAAAGCTCAGCAGTAAAATTTTTGCATATCAAATGCTGTGAAAATGTTCTTGCATGGCCTGACTAGGCATTTTTTAGTGTGGTTTAGGAGAAATTACACACTAGCAAAACAAATCAGGAGAATTAGTAGCCATTAACCTACTGATCAAAAATCAGTGTGGTTGAGAGAGGTTTTTATAGCATGTTGATGTCACTGAAGACATCTCTGTGATCAGAACTTTGACAGCAAATGCAGAATGAGACAATGAGACCACTTCCTATCCCAGTTAAAAAAAAAAATTCTTTTTTTTAAGAAACATCCCCATGCAATCCTACCTCCTGGCTCTTCCTTGCAAAAGAGTGCACTCTTGTGTGGATTACCTTGTGGAGTTTCCAATTTGCAGGGAACAGAAACCAAATAAACTCTGTTATGTGAATGGGCTGTGGAAATAAACTTCTGTATAAGAAATTGACTGCCCTGAGCCATTCTCAGCTTCTTTGTTTGCTCTAATTAGTTTGCTTTAATTATTTACATTGTTTGCACTTTTGCTGAGATTTTGCATGGCTTCTCATTAAGCCTTGCCTTTTATCTTTTCCACTCTTACTGATCTGTGCAACAGGTGTGCTAACTACCTTTTAGCATCCTGGCTGGAAATGAGAAAGATTTCCATCAGCAATGTCTTGGTGATTGTACCCGTTCTACAGATGCCAGAAAAGTGCTGCTTATAAACAGCCTGGCCTGGGGTACAGAGATCCTTTTGTAGTTCCAGAGGTAGATGGTGCCTAGGGAATGAGGCATGGCAAAGATCTGAAATTCAAGGGGTTTATTTCTGGGGAAATTCACATCCTTAAGATCAGTTTTGTAATGCAAGCTCAGTTTCTTGGAAAAGGCCCTGCTTAGTTTTACGTTAATAAAAGATGTGTATTTGGCTTCATGTCAGAAACAGGAATTCAGAGACTTTGAAAAACCTTTGAAGACTGTTACAGCTGTAATTGGTGTGTTTTGTCTTGGGTGGAGAATTTGAAAGGTTTATTTCGAGAATATACACTCTTAAGGGCAGGAACTGTTACTCATCTGTGTTTGGAAAGCAGCACCAACACAGTCTGGATAACAATGATACTACAGAAGGTTAAAAGAACAATTAAAGAGTAGAAATAATGACCTAAGGGAGGAACACTTAACTTAGCGTGCAGACAACTGCACATCATGTGTTTGGGGAAATCCAAGGGGAGAGAGAGAGAGTGAGTTGTCAGAGAGACTAATATTCTCAGAAGAAATATGTTGAAATCTCTGCTTACATTTCATAGAAATTATATCAAATAATTTGAAGAAAAATCCTTTGAAACGGAAAGGGGGAATTTGTCCTCTTTTGTGTTTTCTCCTAGGAGAGCTTGCCTCATTTTTGGTTCTTTCTCTTTCCTTTCTGAGTACCTTGGGACGACAAGGGGAGTCTGTCAATAAATAGCATCTCCAGAGCCCCACTTTATTGTGCGCAGGGAGATGCACACAAAAACTGCTGGGTAAATCCAGCTTCCCAAGGTCACTCTTCCAGAGCAGCCTGGGTGCTCTGGAGCCAGCCAGCGTCCCTCCGGGGTGGATACACCAGAGGTGTCACGTCCTGACACCACTTAGCAGCTGTTTTTTTGTGTTTGTTGCAAGTTTGAAAGCTACTGAGACATTCATGTTTCTGGAACAGCACGGGATGTAGGTCAGCCTTGGCTGCGTCCTACAGGTGGGAGGATCAAGGAAACACATCCTGGGAATTTTCAGGGATTACAGGTGAGTTTGTGAGTGAAGATATTTATGAATTTCTGGGCTGTGTGCTCTGGATGTCCAGAAAATAACTCTCATACAAACTGAACTACAGACCTGCCCTTCGAATACTTCATGATTGAAAGACCTATTGAAACAAACCAGAATTTTATACATATACACAATTATACCTGCAAAATCATCATAATAATAAATAAAAATAATAATTTTAAAAAGGGAGAGAATTTTTGCTCTTTTATCCATCTTCTGGAACACGTCAATTATATGGCTGTATATACACTTTTTTCTAAAATAGTTCTTTAAACTACAAACAAATTTTCATTTTCTTCCTGGCTACATTGGTTTGTATTGTATTACTTACAGCTTTCATGAGAAGGCATTAAAACAAAGCAGAACAACTACAAAGTAACTACCAGGAAGAAAACAGGGTTTTTCTTGTGTTCTTGGCCTCGATTTTATCACCCTGAAGTGATCACTTCCTTTCTGGAACTTTTTTCTTGTTTTGTGTATATTATTTCTGTGAGTAGTTGGTAGCATGAAATCAACCTCCTAACATTGCCAAAATCTAAATTAAAAAAATTTGGTGAGGAGTGAAGCTAGCAGCATTAGTAAAGTGATCCTTTAATAAATCACTAATAGTTTAAATATCTGAAAATACCTGTTATTAAAATTCTGTTGTTTTCTTCACAGCTCCTGCAGGCAAGAAATGAGCAGTGATTCTGCGTTACTAATTACTTCCAAGTATATAAATGGGGAAACACGGTTCTAGAGCTGCAGATAATCTCCCTCAATCCCCCTGCTGTCTGTGTTTCCAGGCCGGCAGCTGCTGACACCGATGTGTTGTGCTGTCGCTTGGGGTGCACTTGGACTGTGCAGTGTTTGCTTCCATGAGTGTCCCTGTTGTCTCCTTGGAGTTGCTGCTCCATCCCGAGCAAAACATTACTGTGACACCATTGATGCTGCTCTGCAGGATGTTCTCAGGACTCTGGCACACCAGGTGAGGTACCAGCCAGCTTTTCTCATTGCAAGGAAAAGTGTCTTGAATGTTTCAGTGCAGAAAGTACAGTGGGTTTTCTTTTTTAATTTTTTTTCTCTGCCAGATGGGTGAGGAGCAAAGTTAGGTCAAAGTTTGATAGGTGATAATTTAAAACCCCTCAAAACAAAAAACCCAACCAAAACCAAAACAAAATCCAACAAAAAGCAAAGTTTTGTTCCCTTTCTTCTTTTTGCCAATGGCTATTTCCTTGGTTATGTTGAATATTGCTAAACATGTTCTTAGTGAAAAAAAGGCTGTCTTCAAATAATTTAATCCTAGCCCAGATGCCACTGCTCTGTTTAGATTCGTCTATTACTATTTCTGTGCAGTTCTTTAATTAAAATTCTGGGATGTTTCCTCTTTCCTCTCTGAAAACAATGTTTGGTAAGGACTGTAGATTGTTTAGGTCTATGGAACTGGTCACTGTAAGCCAAGACACAGAGGGCTGGTTGGTGACCATGTCTTGCTTTTGGCTGGAGCTTCTTCAGCGTGGTGTGACCAGGCCCAGCAGTTGCTTTCCTGTTTTGACATTGGTGGTCACTTTGCTGCTTCACACGTGTAGACAATATTATGTCCTTGACATATAAAAACTGTCCTGAAAATCCTGATATGTTGGTAAAGTTTACTTTTGGGTTTTGATTTTGATACGAAGAAAAGGAAAATTAAAGTAGAAGTGGGGCAGAGGGATCCTGAGTGGTACAAAGGGGTGGGAGCACAACAGAAGGGTCCTGTGAAGAATGAGAGCTCTCACTGGGAGGCGTGGGGAACATCAGCTGGGTTTTCAGTAATACAAGTGAGCAGAGGAGGGATACTGATGCAAAGAAAGGAACAAAAATTGTGAGATGTGTCCCAGCCTCGCCTTCTCAGGTCCTGCACCACTGAGCTTCAGTATCTGAGGTTCTGTATGCAGAATCATGCCGGACTTGGGGGGAGTATTCTACTGCAAATCCAGGAATTGTGGGACTCATAGGAACGTGGTCTTAGGAAGAGTAGAACATTGCTGTGGAATACTTCAACTGAATTTGTGAATTGAAAAAACAATTTGACACAGTTTGTTAGGCAGTGTAGTGTTTGAATCTAAATAAAAGCATACTCCAATAATAAGCTTCTGTTTTCACAGCACGAGTTGAATGAATTGATTAATAAATTCAATCAATTATTCCATGTCATGTTTTTTATCTGAAATTTATATACAATGAAAAATAAAACAAAGTTTATTAAATGAAAATTGAGACCAATATGACTTACTGTGCCAGGTCCCTAAAATACATACATGATAATTTATTCATGCCTTGTTAATACTTCAAAGCAATTATAATAATCCAGCATACTTTATTTAATTTTTTTCTTTTAGATTAAAAGTGAATCAAAATTAAATATTTAGGAAACATCCATATCCTTGTGTCTCCTCCCCGTCCATGTGCTTCCCTTTTATTTTACTTTTAGAGCTATTCCTCCCCCTTTATCTCTTTTGCTTTCTACTGTAGTTTATGGACTGATCATAATAGACATCTGCAATACTCTGTATTTTTTACTGTTGAGTTCAAACACACACAGTCCTACAGACCTTTTCCTAATGTACAGCTCTAGTGTTCTGCCTTGGTAAAGGCAGCAGAGCTCTTTGCAGAACTTCCCTTCTTTGATACATGCTGCTCAAGATCAAGCTGTAAAGAGCAGGACAGCTGTCATGACTACTTGTTATGTAGTGCAAGGTGTAAACACCAATTTGAAATGTCTACCTCACTTCTCTGCTGTTCTGCACCAACACTCTTCTGCTTATATGAGTGGGAGGACACCACTGCGAAACAGGAATCAAGCTGTGCATATGACTGAAACGTGGGGTCCCCCAGGGAGCTGTGCCTGATAAAATATTTGCTATAGGAACAGGAGTGCTGGATGTTCGAGCGTGCTTTAGGAGTTCCCAGAGGTGGCATGTGGGGTGTGTGCACACGTCTGTAGGCATGCCAGCAGCTACTGGATGGCTGTCAGCGTTTTCTGCTGTACAAACAGGAGCTTGTTTGGGTCCTTCCCGCAAACACACTTTATTCCCTCTGCTGCAGAGTCCCTGTTTTGCTCAGTAATTGCAACTGACAGCCTGGATTGGTGGTATCCAGCAAATGTTCAGCAGCATCAGTGGCAGAGTGATTGACGTGAACACCACACAGGGAGGCTCTTGCTCTGTGAAGGGTCTGGTCTGCAGCAGCGTGATAAGCAGTGTTACTGGAAGCATTCTGACATGCTGCACCTCAGCCCCAGAGGCATTTCACCCATTTACACTCTGATCCTGAACACAGGGAGGGCAAGATGTCAATGGACACAACTGTGACTCCAGTGCTGGTTGTTTCGGCCTGTGTTTTATTAGCAACCAGTGGTAAACCCTGCAGTCCTTGATGAGGCAGGGCGGCCGTGGTCTAGGCCTCCATGAATACAGACAGCATCAGGAGCTTGTGCTCCACCACCTTGCTTTACCTCAAGCCTGAATTATGCCCTGGGGCACTCACAGGATGCTCACAGCAGTTAATGTAGGACTTAGAGAAGTGACCGTGAAATGGAAATGGGTCAGGACCTTCCTGGGGCAATGATGAAAACTTGCCTAGTATCACAAGTCCAAGCTTGGATGCCAAACTTCAAAACTGTCAGTAAAATAGAGAGCTTTTTGTTATGTATTGGAGCAAACCCAAAGGTTTGCAAAGCGTGTTTGATGCAGAGAATCTACATCTTGTCCCATCAATGTGTGCCAGAGCAGACTGTATCTATCAAGCAGCTTGTAGTGCTGCTGCCTTCTGCTGAGATCCACTGGCATCAGAGTAGACATCAGCTCTGTACTGTGGTCAGGTCCCCTTTACCTTTATCATTTAGGAAAAGTTTTTCTGTGTCAAGTTGCCCTTAGAAAATCAATCTTTTTTCTACTCGAGTGCAACTGAATTTGCTTGACTGTCAGAGAAATA
The DNA here is from genome assembly GCA_013397315.1 of Donacobius atricapilla. Taxonomy (NCBI): domain Eukaryota; kingdom Metazoa; phylum Chordata; class Aves; order Passeriformes; family Mimidae; genus Donacobius; species Donacobius atricapilla. The sequence goes on from WBMY01001677.1 coordinate 1,642,429, forward strand.
TTTAGGCTCATGCCAGTATCATCGTATGATACAGCTCTAGGATCTGCCCCTAAAAGTGTATCTGCAGCTTTCTTGGTTTGCTGTTAGTTTAATGCTGTTTGCCATTCCAAATTCTGACAGATGTAAGTATATAGAATTTCCCTGGAAAAAAACAGCAACTCTGTCAGAGGAGGTAAAAATATTGTTAAAACGCTTTTGATGTATTTAGACTATGGTCTTCAATGTAGGGGTTAATAGAGTGTTATTCAGTATTCCAGGAAATTGTCAAGATCACCAAGTATTGTACTGACTTGACCTGTGTTACATTGAACTCACTCTTTCCATGTCTCCAATAAAAACACAGCAGATTGTTCCAGAAGCAGTGTCAAACTCAGTTAAAAATAAATCCTCTCATACTTTAAACATGTAGTGTGTATACTAAATATATTGCACCAAAATATATCTCTTGTAAGGAAAACGATCTAAAATATATCAACCCTGAAATCTCCCCTGGGTCTTCTGAAAAACCATGGGTTTCAGTTATGATTCCTACAAGTTAAAATAATCCTCATTTGTAAGCCACCAAATCCTCTGTGTTTTACTCTGCTTTTACTGCAGCACTAAACCATCTTTGTTTCATTCAAGTGTAGGATTTGTAAATAACTAATTATAGCCCTGTTTTTTTCCCTTGAAGCATTAACATTTGGCACCTGAGAGAACAGCCCCGTTTCAACTACCAGGCAGTTCAGGCGAGGCACTGGACTCAGTCTCCCAACAGTAGGGTACAGCTGACAAGCTCTCTTGGACCACTTCACCTCCTGCTCTCAGAACAGCAATCAAATGAGCCAGAGGGCAACTTTAGGAAAATATTTTTCTCTAGTAGCAGTAACATCTGTCTCCTTGGCAGCCTGCACTGGCAGTTGTGTTGGTAGCTGTGGGTTTGCCCCTGGCCCTACCATGTATTTACATTGCTGAGAGGTTATCCTGAGCTCTGCTGGATCCTGTTACCTGATTTTCTTTTGTTCTGTCATTTTCCCTCTCTGATGCTTTGGCTGCTTAACTCTTTACGGGTACGCGTAAAGTGAAAATTACACGTGCAGTATGAGATCAAAGGTATTAATTTGAAAGTATTAAGGAGTAAATTTCTTTCTGATCAGAGATTCAGCTTTTCTGATCTGTTTTAGCTGTATTTACTTGGTTTCAGCCTACGTAATGTCACCACTGCTGTCTGAGCTATTGAAGGGGCTACACTTGCGTCTTCCACTTGTATCAAATTCTCTTTGATGGTCACATTTCTTCTGAGTAACTGATTTTTGACTGATGCTTCATTTCTGTGGAATGATGGTATTATAAAGACAATTATAAAGTAATCAGCACGGGCATATCAATATTTATTGAAATACTGAAAAAAAATATTTCCATTGGTGATGAGAAACTCTTGGCAAGAACTGACATGACAATATGTATTTCACTGATACAGTAAGAGAACTTCAACTTCAACAAGTAACTCACTGCACATTCTAAGAGTTGCATGGATTTAAATCCAAGGCAGCTGCAGAACATCTGTAATACAAATAGTCAGACTTTACAGATTGTCTGTTTACAAACACAGAACAACTATAATAAACCAGCCAAAGCCAAACCTTCTGAATTTTAGTCTGCTTTTACTAATATATCCTGTAATCAATAAGGCAGTCAGAAGAAAATGCTTGGTTACAAAGTAGTTAACAATTAACATGAGCGGGTTCTTTTTGTGATTTATTTTGTTTTGTTTGTGTACTTTGGGCAGTACGATGGGATTCTTGGAACCCCGGATGCGGGCAGATACGTGTTCGATTATCTGAAACCATTTCCATTAACCTAAATTGTTCCTTTCTTCTACATTCTTATTTTAATTCTTCTGTCCTGTATAAGAATAATGGTGCTGTGAATAGTTAGCAATATTTTTTCAGCTTTTTCCTTTATATTCAGTGAGGTTCACTGTAGCATTTCAACAGGAAAAAAAGGAGAAAATACAGAATGTGAACACTTGAATTAATATTTTGCTTTTCTTTCAAAAAGGGAAGAATGACCACACTTATCTTGTTTGTGTATTTCACAGCCACTGTCAGTCAGCACCCGCACTTTACTGTAAATTTTGTTTGTTCAAGGGAAAGCACTGATATTTAAATAATGCTTCTGTCTGCCCTGGCGGATGCTGAGGGGCTGTGCTTGCTTTGCTCGAGGTCTGTACGTGTGTGCTGCGGTAGAAGACAGACATGTAGGAGTTGCAGACACTTGGCTTTGCTGTGTTGGTACCCTATGCATGGACAGAATATTAGAGCTGATTAATACAGGCAATTAAAATAGTGTGCTTCGTACTAATGCAGATGTAAAAACTGATGTCTTTGGTATACAATGTATGAATGGTTGGACAAAAGTGAGAGAAATGCACCTTTTCAAGTTCACATGAAACAGAAAAAGTTATAACTCACATAATTTACAATAGATTTAAATAAACTACATTTAGGATTATGAAGATTTACAGACATTTAATCAAGTGAATGATTTTAATTTGTAAAGACCCTTCTGTGTCCCTGAACTATGTTCCACTAACTTGAAGACATGCTACAGTAAACACATATATTTGGCTTCTTCATTCTGGCTATATCTTATATAAAGATGAAACCAAAGAACAATAAATTAGCATCATAATTGTCTACAGTGAAAACTATCATATACAATATAAATAAACTATTCAAAAGCCAGCAATCTTCATGAAAAAATTAAAGTATTAGGATTTTATACAGTTTCTACAAGTGATTGTGCAGCCGATAATCTCAAAAATTAAAGTCAAAATGAAATACCCCTATTGATTTTAGTGTCTCACGACATACAGTAATTAAGTACTGGTAAAATAATTACCAATTTAAAAGAAATAATAAGGAAATCACTGTTATGCAATTTTATCACAGTTTTTTCCCCACAGGACCTAAAGAATGTAAACACTATGTTTTTGTTAATGGTAGAGATTAATACTTTATTTTGAAATGCATGTTGATCGACACCTGCGCAGTTACCTTTAAGGGTAATGAAATAAGGCAAGACTTATAAATGTGGCATTACATGCTAATACTGATATCTGCATTTGGGCAGAGAGAGAAGTGTTTGTTCTTTTCTAATATTTGTTCTGCAGCAGACTTTGGCCTACATAGACACAGCAGTATCACTCTTCTTTCTTTGCAAAAAATAGGTGTATTACCTAACTTTAAAAACAGGAAGTTTCATTAGATATTGGATGTTTGAGTTGAAATTTAGTTTACAAATTACTGGCAATTTTAAAGATCGTTTCCTAATTAGCTCCATGGCATTATCAGGTTGTACAATTCACTTGTCACTTCTTTTATCACAAATTTTTTTAGAAGTTCTTTTAGTTTTTCAATATCAGTATTTGGTGTCCTAATTTCTTTTTTCTCATCAAAGAGTGTTGTTTGGGATAGCTAAAATATTTCCATTTCCTTTATTTGGAAACAGCCATGAATAAATAGTGGACCCATCTTTTAGCTACTGCCCTGGTTGAGTATGCAGTTGAACTGGCTACTTAACTTTGGAATATTTCCTTAGCTACTTAACAGCTATCTGATAAGAGCAGTGGAAGAGGGATACTGCCTGATAGGACAAGGTGAACACGTGACAAAACCAACTTCAGAACACGGTTAGGAATGCCAAGCTAAGTGGATCCCAGACTCTTCCTAGGGGTGGTTTGCAGGCCCGACAGGCAGGCCCAGCCTCTCAGGGTTTGGTGGCCACAGCACACAGCACGTGGCCTTGGCCAGCTCTCTCTTACGGCTTGTTCAGTGGATGCCACATCATTGAGCACAGAAGAAGTAAATGTTGGGTCCTTGTAAGGGTGACAGAAGATGCTGTAGATGCAGTTTTGCATCTGTTGTAACTGTTTTACGAGTCCTTCTATGCAGTGAAGGAATTTAGTGCACTCAAATTCCCCACCATCTTAGCTCAATAATAAGGATCAGGTTTCTTTTCATCTAGATTTCTTCATGTTGGCAATCAGCAGAGTTAAATATACAAGGATCATTCTGTCCTTTTTCACGTTGACATTGGTGATGATATCCACATGGTCAGTTCACTCCTGTATAAAGTCCTATATAGATTCCTTTGGGGATGTGTAGCATATGATTCACAGTTTGCAATACAAATACCCTGATACATCACTTATTTACTATTAGTATTTGATTATTATACCATTTTGCAATGTCTTAAAACCACGTTTTAATTAGTGTTGCTTGGAGCAGTTCAGAATAATTTCTTTTCCTCGAAAGCAGAAGCTCTAATGGGTATAATTTATGCTCTCTTTGCATGCAGCATCTCAATGAGAAGGTTATTACACGGCACATCCCCATTCAGGTGTTTGTAGTAGAGGTATTCTTCGGCCTGCATACTGATGGCCCGGATTTCTGGTAGTCGCAGGAGAAGCTGCCCAAATTTATCTGTTTGCTGTGGGTAATTACACATTGTGTAGTCCAGCAGAGCAGCATTCACTTGTTCCTGAACACCTTCCACAAGCTGGAAGTTCTCGAGATTTTTGACATCTGAATGATAATAAAAAAAAAAGGTAACAATTCAGTTGCATTTTAATTCCTGTTTAGGAAGTCAGTGTTTCAGTTAATGGATGTATTTCTTTGCCTCCTGACAAAAGCATACTTTACAAGCTGCTGAATATTCAGTGAACCCTTCTGCCAACTTTCCTGGGAAAATGATCACAAAAGAGCTTTAGTGGAGTGTCTTGTTGAAATTCTGCATATACCTCAAATCAATTAGACACCAATGGAGTCTGAGCAAGGTCAGCTCTTTTCATAGCTAACAAAAAGAAAGGTTGAGGATTCCTAAAGTAGAAGACCATAATATATTGCTAGCAAATGAGTCCCAAGAGGAAGCCCTGTCTTTAACCTACTATGTTACACAATTCATATAATTCTGTATTAATTTTTCTGACCCAAGGTGAAATCTGTGGCCAGGGTATGATGTAGTTAATTCTAATAAAAAGTGACAGCGTTCTTGTTTCTGTTTGACATTTTCTAAATGATTCTGAAAGCCTTTGACTTGTCTAGCCTATGTTAATGAACCATCTGGTACACTCCAGTGACTGCCAAAATAATATTCCCTACTAGAAACTCTCTAAAATATATATTTCACTGACTAATGATCTTTATAAAATGAAATCATTGTCCTTTGGGTGGAATACTAGATAAGAATGGTGCCCTTTAACCTGCATATGGTTCTGAAATCCAACACTGATTTTTTTTTCTGGTATTGGACAACGGGGCATTTACATCAGCACAGCAGGTACAGTTTGTTCACTCTGCCTCTGTTTGATTATCTTCTGTTCCTATACAGCAAGTTCAAGCTCTGGAAATGCTGGTCAGAGATAAATGCCTGCGTATTATCTCCTCATTGTTTGCTCCCCTGTGTAAAAACCACTCAGATGGAATTGTCTTTTAACGTGTCTGGTGAATGCAGAAGTTATTCTAAAGCTTGCAAATTAGAGTGCTGCTCTAATGCAGGAAGAGGGAACTGATTAAAGTGCACTTGCTGGGAGAACTTGTTTGCTTGTGTTTGATCATTTTTACCACCAGTAGAGTACTTTAGCACTTTCTTGTAAGGCTAAAGCATGGTGCTACTGGGCACAACTAAGCTGCTGATTCACTTTGTATAAAGACAAATCTGTTCATCTGTGGATATTCTTGGAGCCCAGGAGATGGAGAATTTGGCAGAATTTGGTTAATTGTAAATGCCAGCCTTTGATTTGATTGTGGGGAAATGAGTGTTTTCCTTTGCAAAATAGGAACACACATTGGTCACCTGATCCATGAGGACCCTGTGTAAATTTTGTCTCACTGCAGCTTTTCCTAGAAGTGCTTTAAACAGAGCAAATACTGGTTCCTGCACATAACTTTGTGCTGGAACATGAGGGAAATGGTTGGAGGAGGCCAACATTGTCTTTAGAGCAAGGGGAATTTTGCTAGTTGACTTAAGGAACTCGCCAGAAATATTTAAATTGTGATGGCTGTCCAACAAGAATCATCTGAACTTTACATTATCCCAGGTGAAGAGGACTGGAAACTTCAAAGCTGCTATGCCTGGTCCCTTAGCTATTCAAACTCATTTATCCAAAGTCTTTTTGCCAGTATCTCTGGAGATCTTTGGATAATCATGTTTTCCTGTATTACACTGGACATTTTCTCACACAAAATATAGCTGTTGATAATTTTATGTACCTACAGAAAACTCCCAAGGTATTTTGCAGCTAGTGTAACCTGGTTTAAAAAATTGGGTATGGTAAGCATATTTTTATAAAGTTAAGAAAGAAAGAGGATCAGCTATCACAATTAATTTAAATAGGTTGTTTCAGATACAAAATGTAATCATGGATGAATTGCTAGAACATAAAAATTCCCACAGAAAACAGGACTATGCTGGAGTTTAAACTGTTATACAGCAAGGTAAAATGTACAATGATTTCAGAATCCGTGTTTGGAACTTTTTTTCCTCTGTAAAAATAGCTTTAAAAGTCAGGAAGTTTTACAAACTGTAAGCTGATTCAACCCCCTTTAAATTCAAAGGGCATCTTTCTGTTGCTCTCTGTCTGTTTTGAGCCCTACAGTGTAAGAGATTGTGCTGGCTTCTTGGAAAACCAGGTTCATTATTATTTTTACCCCCTGTTTAAATGCTATTGCATGGATTATATATCCATTGAAAAATCACAAGGTAAATTTGCACAGAGATTAAGAAGAAACAAAATCTGAGAATTGCAAATTTTTTAATATTTTTCTACAAAAGATGCAAATTTAATATGTATTTTAGAGACACATATTCTTCTGTTTTTAGCTGTATTGATGCCATCCTCCAAGTCGAGAGGAGGCATAATATTTTATGTACTGTGTATTACCCCCAAAGACAGGACCAGTGGCTTCTGGCAGTGGGTGCACCGTGCAGTGTGAGGTGCCCCTGTACACCCAGCGGCTCTGTGGCTCCAGGGGGTCCCGTGGGCATTGCAGAGCTGCGGGGGAAGGTCTGTGCTGTTCTCTCTCCTCATCTCACTGGACAGTTCCTTCAATACTCACATGCGACAACATAAGCACTGCAGCCAAGATTTAAAAACAAGTCCAGTTGATACTAACAGTAAACAAAAAGTAGTTCTGGGCCCCTATGCCACATTCAGCCTGGGGAAATACTTTTAATGTCTTTCCTCTAAATAAATTCTTGCTATTCATGGTGAGGCTCAGTGCTTGTAAACAAGATGTTATTAGTTAACCAGTGAAAATAGGTAATTCTCCCTGATTTTCTATACTGAATCAGAGACAGTCCAAGTAATCATAGTTTAGGACATCACTACGCGATTCATCCGTGTGTAGATCTCTTCAGGACTGCAATTAGGATAGTAGGGACGTAGAGGCAACCGGATTTGGGGTGAGTCTCCATGAAGTGACTGAGATCTCTGCATAAGACTTTTGATATGTGTTCTTATCTCATATACATTAACTGTGAACGGTGCAGTAAAGCAAATGAGACAATCTGAGCAGAGAAAAGTCAAAGGATATGTGCCGACAGCACTGTGTTAACCTCCACTGTTACCTCTCAAGCTCTCCTGGGATATTTATATATCATCAAAAATAGGTTTGCTGCTAGACTAATTCCCTCAAAAATTATGGGATTTTTTTTTGAGAGAATCATGAACTCTAGCTCTGCTAAAGGTGAGTAATAACAAAGGAGAACGTGTGAATATGAAGTTATTTCCAGTAACTTCAAGTTATGCAGGTAGAACAAGAAATGGTACAGTTTTCACTGGTGGTACTTACTGTTAGCTGGTAGCGATACAAATGAGATTAAATAATAAATTTGGGGATTAAGTAGATGATTTTTCTGTGGTTTGAGTTTGGTGTTGTGCTTGTTCTTTATTATGTAACTCTGGCCAAACAGATTTAGTTTTACAAGTATTTCCTTTGACTGCTGAGGAGTTAACTTGGTGAGACACCAAGCAATGCTGGTGTAACTGCTGGAGGTAGTTGTGTACAGTGAGCATGAAATCTGCTGCTGATGGGTACGGCACGACACATGCTTATGCTTTCACATAATTCCTCATTCCTGTTTTTTTTTTTTTTTTGCTAGACTGTCTCATCAATCCTTACATCAGTTAGTAACAATTTAAAGTACACATGTTTAAGCGTAATGCAAGAAATCATTTTCTGAAGTTTAGATGGTTGTAAATTAAATGAGTAGGAGTAGGTTCCCCCCTCCCACCCACACACCCTTTAAATCCTAGCAGCTAGAAGAAGTGTTTTGTGTTGCTACAGTAAGTATCAGTCTCTTAGCTCTTCTACTTTATTCACTCAGGGACTAATTACCAACTTTTTACATGAAACAGCCTTACTGTGAGCTCACAGTGGGGCACGCATCTTTTTCTATCCTTATTGAAAAGTAAACCCTTAGGTCTTCTGGAATATATTATATGTTTTACAAGAAATAGCAATTGCTTTTCTGTCAAACAAAGAATTTTTGTTCTCTATAGCTTACTTTAGATTAGATGATTAAGACAAAAACAGTATTATAGTGTGTCAGGATCCGCTCTGCAGTCACCGTAAAGATCTGCCAGTATTCCCAGATATCCTCCCATTTTGATTATTTTCTACATCTGCCATAAAACCGTGCTTTAAGCTGAAACTGCATACAACATTCAGCCCAAGGAGAACACTTTTGCATATTTTCCCCCAAAATGGGTCTGGTCTTTAGAGGGGAAAAATATTTAGGTTTCAGAGAGATTTTTTCCCTCTCATATTCCAAACATGAATTACTGAAAATTTGGGGATGTACTAATCTATAGAGAGTTTCCTTTGGTCAGGGAATTTTGAAAAGAAAAATGAAACAGAATGAGAGATTTAACTTTGAAAAATAGTAACTCCTTGGGAGCACTAAATATTTCCCAGAGAAAGCTGGTTACATTTTCCTGCTTATGTCTTTTATTCGATGCTGTTTCTGCATGAAGCAATGAAGCGGTATGAACACAGCTCAGCTGCCTCTGTGCGTTTTGCACCATTGCAAGGACAAAATAAGATTTTGGGGCTCTCCATGGGAAAGAGGATTTTCCCCTTCATGAGGCTGCTTCCAGTCCCATGGAAACTCCAGGCACTGGGGCTTGTTACCAGCCCTGGCCCGAGGGGGGCTGATGGACCCTATCATTTAAGGACTTGATTGAAAGCCAATGCCTCTAACACTTCGCAGCTCTTTGGAATGACTGATTAGCTCACAGATAAACTGCTGTATCTTCCAAACTCTGCCGAGGGAGGTTTGGCCAGGATAGCCTTCAGACTTGCCCTCTGAGAGGTTCGCCTGGTTCTTTCCAGCCATGCTGCATGGCTTGAGAAGCAGCATCGCCTCTGCCTGGAAGCGTTCTGGTCCATCAGGGAGTGACAGCGCCTCCTCACATGGCCGGGCTGCTCTTCAGGGGCTTTAGTGTGAGCCCAATTCCCATTTGAGCTTGAAGATGGAATATGTTAGTTGTGATGAAGGTTTTTCACCCAAAATAGTTCAAAGAGGGGGAATTAACCAGGCCTGAGGTGATGTTACCAAACCTCCCTCCATTTGAGCCCTTTTGTACTGTTTTTTTTTCCCACTTTCTGCTAGCCCTGCAAAATCTTTGCGCTACAGGACTTAAAACACAGGTGGATTTTTGACATTTGCTAAAAAGTTCTTTTGAAGGCAAGTGTAGTAATGGTTGATAAAGTGCCAATGTTTGAAATTTACCCACAATTCTCCTTCATTGAAACGAAGGGCAGGAGCAGCAGTTCCGTGTAGCACATCTGTCACAAAGGCAGATGCATGCCATTCTATAGCTAAGCCCTCTTGACAGACAAAATGCTATAATGAAGGAAGATTTATGGTAAAGATAAGCTCCTTACTGCAAAATTCCCCTCAATTTTTTTACAGCAGGACTGTGCTGAATATTATTCACTTAGAAGTCATGGGAAACAATTCTTGATAGATGCTTGTTAATCAGTGGTAAGCTGCATATATTTAGCACTTTCCAAACCTTGATAAACCTCAACACCGTAAGAACAAAAACCACTTCTCTTAAGACTCCCGAGTCCAAACTGAATGTGTAGAGAACTTTTCCTGTCTTTAGGATTCTTTTTTTGGCAGTGGCTAAGGTGTCTGTAACAGCGCAACAGTCGATCTCTGACTGTTTATTAGGGTCATAAAGTAATTTTCATTTTCAGTTGAATGTAACATCTGATAAAGGGCACATTGTTTTGAAAATCTTAATTAAATTCTTCTATAGCAGTATGTTTCATTCATGCCCAAGTATTGGGCAAGACTGCATATATTATTGAAGTGAGAATAAGATACTTATGTGAACAATCTGTAATTCTTAGTCTGGATCCTATTTCACTCCCTCAGTTTTCAATCTTGATGGGCTTTTGGTTTCTTTCAGAACAACTTAGACTCAACTACAACATTTTCATATTGCTTTACAGTGGTAGGCTTCTTTCTTATGCTATTTAAAATATTGAAGCCTATTTTTCTGTTTTAAAAAGATTGTAAAATGATGGGTTGTTACTGAGAGGCTCCTGATGTCTGTTAAAAACCATGTTTATTGATTTTGTGAGTAATTTTATAATTGCTTTTGCCACTCTTAGCCCTGTAATGGGGAGAGAGACATGGGGAAATAGGGTGGATTCCTCTCCTTGTGCAACTGTGGAAGTAGGTTACTATATTTCAGTTGTTTCTTTTCTTACAGTCCCAGTAAAGACAAAGGGCAATGCTTAATTTGATTTCTTGAATCTTTATGACTGGTGTAATTACTGAGTCATCACTCAGGAAAATAAAACAGCTCGACTTTCAGCAGCTCAGGCTGCATTTACTCTCTTGGAAGTTAAATAAACAAACAAAATCTCCGCTCACTTCTTGTCCTGACGTCCCAGGAACTAACATCCTTATTACTTGCATGTGAAGCTTATGTGATCTGCTGGTCATTGAAACACAATAAAACAAGATCCTGCCGGGCCTCTGATGGAACAGTTGCTCACAGATCCTGTCCCAAAGTCCACAGCCAGCTACACCCTTAAATACAAAGTCCAGTGTTTCTCACTGCAGCTTGGGAGGGAAAAATACATCCAGGTACAGCCCCAAAGTCAGGGGTGGTAGATCCACACAGCCAGTGGTGTAGGGAGCCAGTGGGGATGAAACTATGGCCCTGCCTAGAAGATGTGGGGACAGACCACAGCCCCAAGCAGTGGTTCCACTGCTGGCACTTCCTCGTTGCCAGGCTTAAACTCCACTACCACCTCATTCTCTCTCACTTTCTGAAGCTCCCTCCATGCCTGCAGTTCTGCCCCTGCCGACGTCCCGGGCTGGCTCTTGCCCTGTGCTCAGCAGTGAAATGTGTTGCTTGTCTCTTGCTCATCTGGGACTGGGGGCAGTCCATCCAAGGCCCAAAGGTTTATTCTGTAGGTATTTTAATCCATGCTTAAGCATTCATTGATAGGATTATGTTGCACATAAAAGAGTAGCTGCTGTCTTCTTTGAAGGCCTGACAGAGGAATAGGAATTTGGAGAGCACTTGCTCTGTTGTGTCTTCAAGGAAATGCCTCTAACAATTGGGAGTCTCTCACCATGCCAAGGGGTGGTCTCTGCTATTGCTTGCTACAGGCTGTTCTCAGTGTAGGTGTGCACCAGTCTTCGGGTGGAAGCCCTGCTGGTGCACTGAAAAAATTGACCCTATGTGATGAAGCCCAAATTTACTGCCTGCCTTTGTAGGCTGGTGGAAAGGGAACTTGCCTGGGCTGACGTGGCTTTCTGGTTCCTGCTTCCAGGCTTGTTCGTGTATTTCATCTAGTGACTGCTTAAGGTAAATGACAGATCAATCCTAGAAGAACTGTCTCAATCTGTCTCTCTTTTCTAGGAAAAAAAAAAGTGTAACCATTGTCCTGTGGAGGCATGATCATATTTGTATCTGAGCACATGTTGGTAAACTAGGGCAGAAATGATTTAGTGAAGGTCTTGCAGATAAACCAAGGAAGAAAGTGAGCAAAAACTTTTTTTTCTGAACTCCTCACCTCATCCCAGAGTCATATTATATGTTTGGGCAATAAATGTTTGTCTTTGAATATTCAGTCGGAATGAGCATTGATAACAAAACTACTGTTTTAATAATCATGCTATCACTAAGCTTTTATACACACACACACACACACACACACACACACACACACACATATATATATATATATATGCTTACATGCAGGCAAATCTACAGCCAGAGCAGTAGTATCACAGTATCAAATCTCATAAAAGCACAAGTTAGGCTTCTGATAAGTTAAAAAATCAGACTAAATAGGAAATTTATTGAACCAGAGAGTTTCCCCAGTTAATTTCTGCAACATCATTTTAATCTTCAATAGCACACAGAGTTGTTGGTGTTTTAAGGGAATTATCTGTCAATGCCTGCAATTTGTAGGGTGTGAATAGTTTAAGATTTCATAAATATTTATGAAATTCCTGGGAATGGTAATAGGACATCATACAAAGTCCTTGAAGTTAGGAACTGAGGCAGAAAGGGTGTTATGTGCAAATTGCAATAATAGTGTGGTATAGTTTAAAGAAGAGCAAAACCCAATCTATTATTTAGTGAGAAGAAGCTGAATATTTAGAAAATAAGGAATGAAAATTTTTGAGAGATTTGCTTTAGAAAAATTTTGTTCTGCTTTTGCCTACACATTTGTAACTTTTCTGAATGTTTGCCTTTATTGCTCTCATGAGAGGCTTGAACATTATCTATCCTTTCCCTTTCTATCCCTGTCTTGCTACTCAAGTGTTTAAAGTAGGAATAATGGAACAGATTAATCTTGGAGGTATTTCTACTGCTGCCACTGGAACTTGACCAAGGGGTGATATAATCCAAAAAGAAGAAATATAAATATTTTCTAGAAAAATATAGACTATAAATTTCTACTGAGGTTAAAACACAGAAATGCAGCTGCCACTGAAATCCTTTTGAGTATCAGTCTCTAGCCTTTATAAAGCCCATCTGTCTCTGCAGAGTATAAAAAATACATGATCATAAAAAGCAGTACTCCTTAGGGGAAAAATCTCTCTGTACTAATCTTGTAGTCACTTCACAAAACAGTTTTTAATCCCAAATTTACATTTGATTTCCAGTCAGGAACTTTTGTGGTTTTTGCAAAGTTTTCTTATTCCATTAGAATAAGATATGAGGTACAGTTTGTTCAGGTGGCAAGTCCAGACTATGAATAAACCAACGTTATCATATGAAAGAGAATTAAACAGGCAGATCCAAGTGGGGATATATTAAGCCAAATTTAAGCTCCAGTAGTTGAATTTAGCCTGTACTAGATGTCTGGTTTGCCTCAGGATATATGCAGCTTTCCAGCTAATCGACTGAGGAAAACTGCCTCAGGTATGATAAAATTTACAAGAGAGCTCAGTCGAATAGCTCTTGTTATAAATACTAGCTTAAAGGCATTCTTCTGGTCTTTGGGATCAGAACTCTATTTGCATTTAATTATTATATTTCAAACTTTTTCAACTTGGTTAAAAATATTAGACCAGCCAATTTGGATTATATCATTATAGTGCTTTCCAGATCATGGTTGAACTTCATACCAGATTTTTATTACTGGGTGAATATTGTTTGCCTTTATTCTTTTGTTCAGATCCAAATTCCCACAGGAGCAAAAATTATTATAATATATTCTCATTGAGAGAAGGAGAATTAAGCAAAGGTGTTTTAGTGATGTGCCAGTCTAAGAGGTACAGCACTCTACTATGATTTTCTGTCAACATAATTGACAAATAATTCAGAGTTTTAAGCCTCTTGCACTATTTTCTTAGTGTGAGAACTAATTGTCTTTTAGTCATTGATTTCAAGAACCTGTTTTTACCCTTTTCTGAGACTTTTCAAGACATGGTTTTACTAGTTCTATGTGCCAGTATTTGCACTGAGAGTTTGGAGGTTTTATCCACTGCACCAAGCTGCATCAGTGGAAGCTGATTCTAGTTTAGAAAAAACGTGAAAAAGACAATCATCTCTGCCTGTGTAAGATATGAAAAGTGGAAATCAGTAACAGAACTATTTTCTTATACAATTGTGCTGAAATAACATAAAATGAAATGCTTTCATTTATTTGCTCAGTACTGAAAGCACTACAGTAGAAACAAAACACATGATGCCTGTTATCCAAACATTTGAATTCTGCCATTATTAAGAGGTGGACTCTACTTTGGGCAGTTACAGTTATTTTCTCTGTAAGTGTAGCTGCAGACAGCTCACAAGACATTGATGGTACGCTGAAGCTGGTGCTTTTTCAATCCCCTATCAAACTAGCACTGTCAAAAAGCCATGCTGGCTTAGATGAAAAGAGCCAACGTGTTTGGTAACGTTGTATACAGGAGTGTACCAGTCACCAGATCACCCCCACACCTGACTGCAGCAGCCCATCAATTTGCTTAAATGTGCAAAGGAGTACTGCCAGTATTGCCTTCATGGACAATAAGCACAACATTTTCTGCTGCAGTATTTCAGAGCATATTTCTTCTGACATTTGATCTGAGTGGAAGTTGCAAATTTCACTTTCTACTGTCCCAGATGTCTGACCTTAGTTGTGGAAATGGTTTGGCAAATGGGATGACAGAAGCCCAAATAGGGACACCGTTTGGTGCAACTGCACTGCAAGTGTCAGTGCTGCCTGTAGGACACTGGAGAGGCACCCAGTGTATGTAAGTAGAGCCTTTGGATTATTTTGCCAAAGACTTGGATGTGTTTTCATCCTTATTCCTTAAACTTTTAAATGCACAGATATGAAAGTTAAAGAAAAACCCACCTGAAAGTCCCTCTGGCAACATGATTACTGTCAATGAAACAGGGTAGGGAGGTGAGGAATAGAGCAAATACTCTTACACCTGCATTTCAAACATGCAGCTCTTAGGAGAGAGTTTTATTTTTCAGCTACCTCTGATTTCTTGACAGGAAGGCCTGGTCAGAAAGGACTGGACACTCTCAGTGAGGTACTGCCTCAGCACATCTTTAACATTTCAATTGCTTAGTAAGGAAACAGCAGCAGGAAAACTTCAGATTGTGCTCACTGCTCAGCTCAGACTGAAATGTTTTGGTCAGATATGGATGAGATGTTTCCACAGACAACACGGTCACAGGCTTAACAGGAGGAACATGAATTATGGGGCTCCAGATTCCCCCTAGCCAAGAAATGGTGCTTTCCTGTGGCCTTGGAGCCACGGCAGGCAGTGGGATATGCATTTGGCAGGGTAAAATTAATGTGCATACACATGTGCATCTTCATGCTTTAGTTTCGTGGAAATCCACAGGCTTTCAAGTCTAAGCTATTGAGCATCAACCGCTGCATTTGCACCTGAAAATCACCAGAGTCTCAAAATGCCAAAGTTCTCACTAACTCCTGGAGCAGAGCTGCCCACTCGCCCTGCAGGGACTCCTGCCCAATTGCTGGGGAAATGACCTGAAACGCTAAATGGCCTGGGCTCCTTCAAGGCAATGCACTCACATGCTGGCTGTTCTTGCCTTTCTTCATCTTCCTTCACTAATTGTAAGTTAATTTGTTCCTAGAGGCAGGTAAATATTTATAAACCAAAAATAACACTATTTTTTCCAAGCCTTGTGTGAAAAGCTACTCAGCGCTTTTCCTAGTGCACAGTCCTAGGAGTACCTCTGATTGTGTGGTAAAACTGTGCTGCCTCTTTCAACTCTATCCATTGTGTTTAACACAGAGATCATTGGTCTGCTCATCAGTCAGCTTGCTTTGACTAATAAGATAGACTAGTCAACAAAGATTAATACAATTCTTACCACTTCTGTCCAACCAAGTAAAGCAAAGCCCAGCAATTTACTTTGGTATTAATTTCCTCTGCCAGCTTTATATTAAAAAAATACACTGGTAATAGTACAGAAAGTACAAATCAAGCCTGACATTTCGGGAAAAAAAAAATCACATACCGGAAAACTTGACATAGATCCAGTGGTGTCAAAAAACTTAAATATTTGTTGTTTCCAATTCAGACATTCTTCATTTAGACCAAAATAACAGACATCCGCAGTGTACCTTACTGCTGGTGACTATTTAAGAGCTAGGTGCTCTCACAGCATGGCACTCTTTATGTGCACAGTAATGAAAGTTCACTATTGATTTTTCTGTAGCTGCTTGTAACTATTATAGTTGATACATCAATAGAAAAGGAAAGCACAATGTTTCACAGGAGGCAGAAGATCACAGAATACATGATGCTGTGACAGTAAATCATGGCATAATCTCAAGAATTGATAGATGGTTACTGCTAAGTTGAAACCCGTGGCTTTCTCTGAAAAGACTAACCTATAATCGTCCAATATGTTCTAACAGACTGACTGCCCATAATAGTGGTAAAGGACACAACACAGTGTTTCGTCTCCAGAATAATGGTTTCAACAAACCAGGTTGTTGTGGTGGAATTTGTTTTGTGTGTTGCCACGAAGGAGGGAGAGAGAGTGGTGGGAATACCATTTAGACTAATAGTTACAGGTTGTAGGAGAAAGACTTTTTTTTTTTTTTCCCCCCAGAAAAGAGCACAGAAGTGTTCTGTTAAAAAAAAAAAAAAAAAAAAAGGAGGACGAGAAGTTGTCATTAATTTTTAACTTGCAAAAGTCTGCAGTTAGTTGAAAAGGAAATGCAAAAGAGCTGATTATTCTTGAGATCAAAATATTGGAGGTGTTGTGTCAAGAAAGGCAAATGCAGAGAAAATACATTTACTGTAACTGTTTCCAGTTCCACAACATTCTGAAAGGGAGCCAAAGGCACGTAAGTAATGAAAGCTCTTTCAAGTGTCTGCTTCTCTCTGCTGCATTTTTGAGAGGCACAACAATCTCTGAATTTTACAGTATACCTAGTGAATTTTTAACAGGAAAGTTCTTAATTGCTTTGTTCCCTCTTTATTCCCAGGCTTGTCTCTGGTAGCTTTATCCATGGTTTTAATTAATTGTGAGGGTCTTTTTTTCCTGTCTCAAAACAGAAAGGGAGGAAGTACTGCCGGTAAGAGGTGGCCAGCTGGAGCACAGTGTGCAGCCTGGATGATAATGCTCCCACAGTAACCTCTCACGATGTTCCTCTCTGGAACGTATTTCCATTGTGCAGCATTATTTTCCAGCACTTTATAGGGCATGTGAGTTTGCTACCTGTCCTTTTCAACTTTGCTGGTGACTCCATTCTCTACAGACAAATGTGTCCCAAATAGGATTCCCAAGAGAATGGACCTTCTCAAGCTACCACCCATCCAACCTGCCTCAACCAGGCTTGAACATTTGTCCTGCTTAGGCTGCAGGTTTTCCCCTGATGAAAGACTGGATAGTGTCATAGATCTTGTCCCAAGCAGTTTGTTGATCTCTGTTGCAATTTTTGATGTTGGGGAGGAAAGGTGCTGTTTTAGTGTCCTTCCCCATTCTGATGTTGAAATCTTTCTTTTTGCTGAGATGAGACTTTCCTTCACTTGGCAAGCAGAGGTGTTACGTAATTTGCTTATAATACACATCATCCTCCCCGTACTGAAGATTATATTAAATGTAGTATTTTCCTTATTATCTTTCAATAACCTTATAAAGAAGGCTCTTAAACTGCCCTTTGGATGATGTGTAAATTAAATTTTTGCAAGCCACATGGGCAGTTTTGGGGTTTAGTCTTTCAGTTTGTCCCATGCTAAATGGCTCTGCACAGGACCAGGGCAGTACTAGGAACTCCTGCTCTGAAAGGTTCATCCAATCTTGCTAGCAGCATTGCCAGAACCTATGGAATTGCAGTTTTCATCCTCTACCCCTTTCCTGCCAGCAGAAATCATTTGGGATACACTCCAAGCCATGAACTTGGGGAAGAGTGTTTCTGCACAGTCCCCTTCTGTGGGCTCAATATTTCTGAGCCTGAGAGAATTTTAACTTGCTAACTGTTCCTAGCTCCTTTCCCAAGAGGAAAGCTGTCAACACTTTCTCTTTTCAAAACGTCTCTCCGTTTCTCAGCACAGGTTCGGTAAACAGTGTTCCCTTTGCCAGCACAACTGTCCCCAGGTGTTGTTTCCTATTCCTGAACCAATGGAGAGGAGTGTCAGTCCCATGGATCAATAATAGCTTTTTTACACACCATATTATAAGAGAAACTGTTGGAATTGTAAGTAAAGCCTTCTTTCTCTTCTGACAATGATATGGAGTCAATCTATTTCGTGTCCTACCATGACACCCTTCTGTCTCCCAATTCAAGATTCCAGCTGTGTTCAAGGCTGGGCCATAAAGTTTGTTTCTGAATTTTCCTTCATTGTTTCATTCTTGTTTGCTTCTGTTTCCTCCCTTTCCACTTCTGGCTTGGCTTTGATCACAGTTCCATGGTTTCTCTTTACTTCCTGGCCTTTTCCCCCTATTTTCTTGACTCCTATCTCAAGCCCTCTGGCCTCACTCTGTTCCTCTGATCCATACCACTGCTGTCCCTTGTTTCCATCAATCACTCCTGGTTCCTGATCTGCCCCAGATAGGCTCTTCTCTGCCACTCTTCTCTCATCCCTCTTGCCGATCTCTTTTTTCGCCTGCAATTTCTTTTCATTGTTCCTTTACAGCATTTCCCCTCTATTTTAATTCCCTTGTTCCTTTAGAGTATTTCTCCTCTCTATTTTAATTCTCTCAGAGACAGACATTATTTTTGTTTCTCATTCAGTGCTCAATCTTGCACAAGCAGCAAAGGGGTATGAGAAAGAGGGAAATTTGCAATAGTCTACAGTGCACCTCCAGTAAGTGGCCAACATTACCCATGTATAACCTTTCAGGTAAGAGCCTCTGCAATGTGTTTACTCAACTAGAAATACAGGAGGCAGTTTTCAATCTATATATTCTGCTTTTAAAAGTATTTAATAAGTTGTGTGTTACTACTACAAAGTTAATCTCATTCAGTGAAACATTTAAGAGTATGCTAAAGTTAAGATTATAGGGTAGTGTTACTGGTTCCAAGATTTAGGATATTCATTCACTTAACTGTATGTTAATATTTATTCCCATGTTATGCTGAGTACTTGACTAACAAAAGTAGTCACTGATGTTAAAGATTTATGCCAACAGCAGCGAAAAAGATTCTATTTAATACTGTATTTCATTTTTTACCTATATAATACATTTAAACTGGCAACTTAAGTATCTAAGCATGGTAAGAAATTCTAAAAATATTCCAAAAGTAGAGACACTTATAAATGTGGGTTATGTGCAGGTAATTTTTCCCCCTTACAGGAGGTGTTTTAAAGCCATCCTTACTAGTATTCTACAAACATAATAGGGAAAAAGTGCAGAGCACACTGATTGGGTTATTCTGAAATCCCCACTGTCTCCACACAAAGGCAACAGTAGAGAATACAAATATTGCTTGATACCCATGTTTCTAATTACTTGCAAGATTTGTATCTAACAAATATATGACCTAATTTTCTCTCAAGCATCTAATCCTATTGTTATTTCAAAACCTTGTTAAATATGCATTTTAGGAAAAAAAAGGACATGAAAAGGAAAAGTACTTGCTGAAGATGGTTAATCTTTTTCCATGGCTTGCAGCTGTCAGACAAGCAGACAACATAACCAAGTAATGAACAGATTGAATCAAATTCATGCCTTGAATAATGCCATTGTACTCAACAGTTACATGAGGTATGAATTTTCAGCATTCATTGCATTTAATGGAATAAAATCAGGGCAAATCAGCAGTAATTATTAACTTTCCTCTATAATTTAGAGTAGTTTATTCAAAAAACTCAATCAGCCATGAAACAGAAGGCTTTCTCTGGGATTCCTGGAAGAATTTTATCATTCACTACTTCTACATGCAGGGCTGAAATGAATGATTAAAATGTTATTTATTAGAAAATATTTAATTCTGAATTCTTCCTCATAACCCCAGCATTTGTATTTTATTCCTTTTATATTACATACTTTTCCCCCCCAAACCATTGATTGTAGATTTTGTTAAGACAGACACCTGGAAGATAGACATGTCCTACTTTCTTTCATACTGCCTGCACTTGTGTGCAACCTGCATAGGAGGATGGACTAAATCCTGTCAGCTCACTGAAATAGTATTCTCAGGAGCAAAACATTATTTAGCCATCACTCTATATATCATTTACCGTCTATAAGAAATTTAAGGACCAATTTTTAATTATTTGGCTTTGCTATGGGTTTTGACAGGTAAGTGAAATGAATAGGACTTTGTTCATCCATAAAGAAATAAAAGCCAGGGCAAAAAAAACCCCACTTTTTCCTGCATGTGCTAAATACACTTCTGAAATAGTCCCTCAAAAGATGAATTGTCAAATTTTTTTTGCAAAGTTTTAGACCCTGAAAATGCAGCAAGGAACTGCTTTCATGCTAAGTGATTTATAAAGGAAAGGATCAAATTTACTCAAAATTTAATCAAGATATTTTAAATCAGATTCCTTTTAAAATGGTGTTTGTTATAAAATCAGTAGAGATTTCAAAGTCTTGTTCCAAACTACCTCTACTCTACAAAGTATCTTTAATACTCTGGATTTCCCCACTATGTACAAAGATAGATAACTACTGCTTTTGTTTACCAGATTGCATAGTTGAGATATTATTTTAGAGACTTCAAAGTAACGGAGTGAGAAGCAGAATTAGAGACAAAAGGGTTGATTTCTCTGTTGAGCAATGCTGCATCCATGAAAGGAGAACGTCCCTCACGAGATTATTCTGAAATGAGGTTTTGTCCATATTCATTTGCTTTAGTTTCCCAGAGGGTTAAAGTAGAAAAGTGCAATAGCTCTTCCAGTGGCAGAGTGGAGTAGCCTGGCTGCTTTGCCTGAGATCCAGAGAAGAGTTTGATGTTCCAGGAGCGGACTGGCTGTTTAACTGTCCCGCTGGCCCTCATAATCTCTAGTAAGAATGGATGCCTGGTTTCCAAGGCAGCGTGGAACACGCAGCACTGAGGGACTATGGAAGATTGCTGGTAACTGTTCACATTAAAAGTTACCAAATTTGAATTTTTCAAATGCAGAAATATTTGTAAAACCAGAAATTAGAAGGCATGATAAATTTCAACTTTTGACAATTTAGGGATAAGAAAGGTCCTCTATAATCATCATTTTTACCTCTTTCAGTCTTCTGCTCACTGCAAGCCATAAGTTTCCATCCAGCATTTGGCCATTAAGTCTGTAACTTTTGACTGAGCTCTATCATAATAATTTAGAGAAGTGTCATCTTGACTTCAGATTTAAAGAAGCGGAGCTTTCATTATATCCAGAGATGAGATCGTCCAAAAGACAGTGATCCTTACCTTTCCATTTGTGTATTTCTAATGCAATGTATCCCAAACTGATATTACAGAGCTCCTCCTGCAAATGTATTCTCACTGACTTCCATGGGATGTACACAAGGGACATTGTTTAGTTGATTGAATTTTTAACAGATACCACGTTGCTTCAGCAGATCACATCTCAGAGACCACAGCATTTCACCCTTTGGCAGTGGCAGGTGGTGCTGCCAAGGTACCCTTCCTATCTCACTGCTTCCTTGTCTTGGCAACCTCCCTTTGCCCGCTCCATTCACTGTCAAGGCCTTTGGCTGTCCCTGCCTTAGCTGGCATCGGTCATTCGGTGTCACAAGGTCATCTCCTGCCCCAGACTTGCCCGCAATGCCATCTCCATTTCCCTCCCACCACCTTTCCAGACCAAATCCTTTTCCACTTCCTCCTTTCTGCCTCTCACACTTAATATGCCAGATCTATTTATCCACCTTCTGCATTCTTTTTCTGTAGTGACACCTGAGGGAAGCCTGGGCTGGGTGTGCTGGGTCTGTCCCTGTGATCCCTGCGTTGTCTGCCACTCGACACCTGTTCATCAGCGCATATTGAGATTGTGTACTTTAAAGGAGCATTTAAAAATGTCACCTGCCATTAAGGATTCCTCATCATAAAATTAGGAAATGCTCCTATTGATAAGTTTGTCACAGTGAAAGGATCATCCTAGCTAGGTGTCTCGTTCCCCATTTTTTGGGTTCACTCCCAGGCACTCTGCATATGAGACAGTCATTTCAAAAAGTCTATTTGAAATGCCGCAAAAAACCAATCAAGAATCCAAGGGAGCAATTTTTTTTTGTTAGAAATTGGTATGTGGAAAAAGGTACTTAAATAAATCTTGATTTTATCTATTAGTTAGCTGTCAGCTAATAATAAATTATATTTAGTTCCTCCCTTGTTATAAATACATATTGATTAGTTTTAAACTCTGAACTTCAGAATGAGTTACATCTGGTCATTGCTAACTGCTCTCTTCACTAAGAAAAATATCCCCAACACCTATTACACTGCACTTAATTAAGACAAGCATCAGCTTTATGTACCTTTATTTGCTTCTGCCAAGTCTCTCTGGTATAAATATTGAACAGCCCCGTCTCTTGAATACTAATCGATCCTCCCTGAATTCCAAATGATTACATAAAGTTTAGGAAATGTTTCTTTGCCAGTATTAGCCTCCAGTGTACACTCTGGTTGGACATTAGGATTGAGACAGCCTGAATCGGACAGTAAGTATTTTTCTAGATTCAGGTGTAATGTGGGGAAGCCTGAAAGCTGTTCCAGAGTGCTCTCCAGAACCCCTTGACTGCTGGTTTACTGGTGTTTGCCAGGTGCAATTGTACAGGCAGCCTTGGGTAACAGAAGGGATGAATCTAAGAAAACTGCCAATGGTTAAAATAAACCTACCTGTTATGACAGCTCAACTAAACTTGTGTATTATGAATAACACATATATAAAAAGACCTATAAAAATAGTTGTATATTTACAAACTCCTAAAAGCAAAAACAGTGAGAGTGACCACTTTGAAGAAGGCATTAAACCCTAAGTACTGTTTGTCACTGTGAGTGAGAAGTGGACATATTTGCAATGACAAGTCCACGCCTGGATAAGCTCTCCAGTAGTGGCTTGCACTGGCTTGCCAAGGAAGACTGTCATGTAATACTTCTCACTTCAAATTCACAGCACCGACTTCATCTTTATCTGCAATCAAGATCTATGTGCAACATTTGCTAGGTTATGTCTTTATGTCTGTAGTACACTTAGTTATCTATAATCCTGCATGAATTGATTCTTACCTTATTTTCTGGTCTTCTTTCCTGTTTTCCTTTTGGTTTGATAAAACCTCCTGCCTCACTAATTCCTTCATTTCATTCTCCTAATATATTTGTTTGTGTGCTCTTAACTATCATAATTAATACAAAAATGTAGTCAACATTCCCTGTTATATTACCTCCCGCTGATCCTTATACTCTTATTTTCCTGTCTGCATACGTATGATATTAAACCCTCAGCAAAAGTTATGCAAGTGAAAGTATTGACAGCCTCGTGTTTCATCACAGTTTGCTGCTGCATTTTTAAAATCTTTTCTGTGTATTTAGACTGCAAGCTCCCTGAGGCAGAGATTCTGCTGGTCTGTAAATCTAATAGAACAGTGACTAGTTCACGGTGCAGTAGCTATTTTTTTCAGTAGCAGGCTGTTGTGTAACTGCACTGATGTGAGTTACCGCACCAGGTGAAGCGGAGCACAGGCAAGCTTTGTGCTGCTGCTCCCTGAGTGCATGTTTGAAGGGAACATCTTCTAGTCTTCTGAGTGTTGGGGGTAGACTCTGCCTTGAATATGCTTAATTTCAGCCTTTTTCATCTGTACTAGGATCTTAACAGGCACATTTATTTTCCATATGTGCAAACGGTGGGGCCTAGGACTTCAAATACCTCCTCCCATTTCAGCTCTGACACTTTACAGAGACTAAAAGCAAGGAAAGATTCCTTTTCTAATATTCCTCTTGCTTATATTCCTCTCATTTTAACAGAAATGAGAATGGAGGGTTGCAGATCTAGATGAATTTCTGCTGAATTTTCTGCTTAAGTAAGACTGTGGTTTGTTTAGAAACTGAGTTCCTTTTTCCTAGGTTTTTTTCTGTGCTTAAGCAAGAGCCCATTGTTTGATGTCCACCACAATTAAATGTTTATTGTTTTTACTGGATGCTCTTGTCTCATGTTAAGTGGGATGTGAGATCAATAGTGCCCCTGCAATTATTTGTCAGTTGCATTGCTAAAGCCTTCATTTCTCAGATGAAGTACATTTGTCTGTGTCCTGACAGTGATAAGGGAGCAGTAGGAGTCAGCTGCTGCCTAGTCCAGCATTCAGCTCCACAGCCGGACAAGTGCCTGGCCATGGCTCAAATGATGTCTAACTTTTTCCTAGTGGCATTCCACTTTACAAACTGCTGTGATGGGAGTTTGAAAAATCATCCTTGCTGAGTTCACATAACAAAAACTAGCGGGACAAATGGGAATTTTGTGTTAAGAGAAAACAAAGGCTGATTTCAGGTTAAATGACCAGCCTATAAAGCTACTGGATGGTAAAATGAAGATGACAGAAAATATACTATTTAAGGCGCTCATTTGGTTCTTCAAAGCATCATTTAAAATTAGGCATTTGTCAAATTTAGTTGATGAAAATTTCTTTTGAAATTTGTTTTGTGATAGGAAGCAATATTTGACTCCAATAAAAAAGAGTGAAATTCTCTTGGCTTTAATGAGGTCAAAATTGCATCTCCCAGTGGAGCATATGAATCTATTTCAGCCCCGGAATTAGACAATTCAGCAGCATCAGTGGGGTGATTTGTTTGCTTTTATTTGTTTTATTTCTATTTCTGATTTATGACAAGGAGAGAAAGGAGTTTCCAAACTAATGTTAAAGGTGGTTGTTGCCCTGATTTTTTAGCCTTCTCTTCTGTTTCACAGTTTCATAGTTTGGGTTTCTTCTCGCGCTTTGGTCTGTAAACACCGGCCAATGTTTTCGTGACTTCAAGGTAGTTTTCATTCCTGTTCTTAGAGATATGGACAGCTGATGGACAGTTGTCTTGACCAATGGGATGGAGAAAGGTATCAATCTTCTCCCCCAATCCCTGGCCTTTGTAAAAATACTGTATAATAGAATCATATCTTTTAAAATAAAATTCAGTTTCAGTTTTATGCCCTCTGATCAAGTGAGTGTGTGTATCTCTGTGTGTGTGACGAACAGCGTCGGGTGGTAATGCAAAGAGCACCATAAACTGACATATTTTCTATCTGTAATGTTTCTTGATTCAAGCCAGCAGTTATTAAAGACAAGTGATTTGTATTTAGTTTTTGGGCTACTTTTTGATAATGTGTACTGTGGGCTGTACTGGTTATATGCTATAGAAAAGTTAGGCGTATTTTTACTCAGGGATTAGGATAAAGAATTCACATTACCCTCAATTTAGCCAACTTCTAGAAAGCTAGAGGTATTTATTATATTTGGTGCCATCAGCACCTTTCTCAGATGTTTGCATTCCATGTGTTGGACATGAGTTCATCGAGTAGTGTTAAAAGTAGGTTTAACACTCAAGTCAGTCAAAGATTTCTTTATTCTTTCCCATTTCTGCAATTTGTGCCTGGCCACTAACTTTCCCTCAATGGTGTGATTACATTTGCTGCATTATCATATCCATGTTGGTTCTTCTTCATTGTGGGAAACCTCTCAAATGCAACTAAGAAGTTGAGAAATCCCCAGTTGCATATCTCTTGAGCTGCAAGAGGTTTTTTATCCCCCCATTTTTAGACGGGAAAAAAAATTGGCTGACATATCTGAGGTAAATTGTGGTTTGTCATATTGATTATCTTCACTCCCTAAGGTGGAGTTATGGGGAGAATATCTCTATATGTGAAATCACAGAAACGATGCCCCAGAAAACAGACATGTTTTGGGGTTTGCAAATATAATGTAAACATCAGTCAAAGAAGAGTTGGCAAGGGGAACTGCAATGAAAACCTTTAATGTACAGAGAAGTAAGAACTACCTACCTGTAAAGACATTTACTTTTTACAGCTGAGAGAGGGAATTTAAAAATTATGTAGCTCTACACATTTAAATATTCTATAGCACTAAACTAAACAGAAATCACACTTAAGAGACTATTTACCAAACGATTCTGGCTTACTGAATAATTGTTGAGTCAACTGTTCCATTATGTAGTTGGCAGTATTGGTCAGAGGGTCCCAGCCCGGGCAGGCGGCCCTGGGAAAGGACCTGAGCTCCTGTGCCTGGGGGGGCACTCACTGAGGTGGGGCCATGCAGGAGGAGCTGTGCACTGCCAGCCACAACAGCTACACTTAATATGCAACTGGCTAAGCCTCAGCAATGTCTCCTTTAATGCAGCCAAAAATTAAAAGGATTTTCCTGTATAAACCCTTTGGAACTCCTCACGAGTAGATAACGAACTATTGCATCTTTCATTTAAAATCTAGCAAGCAAAACTGATGTAACTTAATTCTATTTTGAAAAATTCTTCTAAATGCTTTGGGTTTTGAACATGGTTTTACTGTTAGTTTACTAAGATAATCACTTCTGAAATGTTAAGAAAAAAGGCAGAGACCAAATTCTTTGCCCTAAAGGAGATTGCTGTCTTGTGGAGAGACAGACAGGATGGTACAGCCATGAATAACAAACAGCTTTACCAGGCAGTCTCATATCTATACAGTTATTGAAAAACAAACCTCTTCTTCTCAATAAATTAATTCTGTGGATTATTGACTTCATATTTCCTTTGAGAGGCTTTATAGTAGACATTTATTTTTCAATCAAGCACTGGACTAAAAAACAATAGTAAAAGGTTTCATTGGCTTGGTTAACACTCATATAAACATCCTCAGAAATGTAAAAAGGTTATGTCTGGAAGCACTTTTTATTCCATTAAACATTACAGGGCCAGGTTGTCAACAGCTGAGGTTTCTGAAATATTGTTTTTCATTAAGTGATACATTATTGGCATTAGGACCAGTTTTCTGTAGATGTGCCTAAGAGATGTAGATATATGCTAAATGCACCTAGATACTTAGGTACAGTAATTGCTCCCAGTTATTTATGTCGAATTTGATGCTTAGCTAGTTCTGACAGCCCTGCTGAATGCCTACCAGCATTGTTAGACACTTCAATGTCTTCTAAACCTGACTTGCTCTTAGGCTGTTGAGGTGCCTTACTCATTTCAGCTACATGATTAATTTGTTCTTTTGGGCACAAACTTGAGCGCTTAGCTGGAAAGGGTGTCTGTATGTTTCATTTCAGTCTTGTCATCACCTCTGTCCTGTGGGTCAAGTGGTAACATCTTTACTCTTTGTATTGTAACATCTAGCTCTGACTACTAGCAAATGGAATTCTGCAGTATGCTAAATACTGAACTAATCAGGTTCAAAGGTGTCAGGCCTGTCTTAGCTGCATTGCTTTTCCGTGCAAGTGAGGCGACTACAAGGTTCCTATTAGCAGCAAAATTAGTTTGTTTTATCGTAGCGTAAATGAGAGAAGAACTGGGTGACCTGGCTTGGTACAAGTTTGCAGGTTATTCCTGCCCAAGTGCTTCAGAAGTTGAGCACAGTACCTGGCAGAATTAGAAGAGCTAGAGGAGTGAGAATGATTCCCAAATCAGTGCGAAGTATCAGAACAGCTGATAAAAATCATTGAATAAAAAGCCACCTAAATGTGAGAATTTTCCAAATGCACTTCATTTATTCAGCTAATTTAAAATGTTTCTGAACTGACATGAATTCTCTAAATATTTTATCAGAAGAAAGTACAGACTTTATTTGTGCCACTGTATAATGACTGAAAAACCTACTTATTAGGAATTAGGAAATATGAATTCTTGTTATCCATCAGATTAATTCATAAAACATAATTTCTGCAACAGATGGTTTGCTTTCGCTTCTCTGAATCCAAGATATTCAAGCTATGAAGCCCTGAATACAAAATGTTAATAGTTACCAAGGAAATCCATCATCTCTTCTGAGGATTCAAAATGGACATACCTCAGAATGATCCATTCTGTTAGCATCATTCTAATTTCATTCTAATTTGTAAAAGAATTCTTTTCTATCTTTTGTATGTTCTGTCCCTTGTACCTCTGAAGTATTGGTCTTTTTGGTCTCTGCATTTAAAGGGAGGTTTATCTAAAATTTTCTCAAGCAGGTTCGAATTCTGTAACACATTGAAAGGACATATTTAACACTGCAATTGAGATCTGCAGTGTGATCAGAAGTGTCTCTTTTAGTCTACTTGCAATTGTATTATGATAATTTATGTTTAGAATTTTATTCCTTTACAGAATTATTTTTGTCACCACTGCTGATATCTCTCATTGTGTCCTTGGTTCACCTGCTCACTTTCTTTGTAGACAAAAACACCTTTTCAGTAAAACAGGAGGTTTTGCTATGGAGGTCTGGCTGGGGCTGACCTTATTTATGTTTTTAAGTCTCTCCTTTCAACTGTCTACCAGAAAAAAACCATTCACTTGGGCAAAGTTCATTTAGACGAGCTTTACAACAAAGTGCAAAGCTGAAACAGAGGACAGGCAGAAAAATCTCTTCCCATGAAGTCAATAGGAATCCATCTCCCTAAGATCTTTTTTGTTCTTGGCACCAGTGATTTTTCTCAGCTGATTTATTGGACGGCAGTGGTTTAACTAATTTGTCTTGCATAGGTATCTTTCCCATTCTGTCCTCTCCACTGGTACAAAACAATCTTCCCTTTAAAGGTCTAGCCAGATCTGTCCTAAAGCTATTATCATTAACTTGCACTTTAGGAGTTCCTTTCATTTTTAAGAAACTACGAGATACATTCCTGATTTATGGGTTACAGTGTGACAGCCATCATATTCAGAAAAGATTGTTTATACTTACCGTGGATGCCTTTGAATAAGAGGGAAATTTCAACCATATCCCCACTCCATGTGTTTTACGTGACTGTATTCAGTTTCATAGAAGAACATGGCAATCTGTATATTCCACTGTTGTCTAGGATTTCTAATTGAATTTTATCCTTGTTCTGGAAAATTCAGTATTCATATACCAAAATACAGAAGGTTTATAATACTCTATTAAATTCCATAGGTTTTATGAGCCATTTCCTTGGAAACACACTTTTAATCCTTATACATATTTTCCCTGCAACTGATAATTAAAAAATTATCCTCAGATTACTGAGAACCTCATTAAATATGTTTCAAAATCATGTGTTTCACAAAAAAACGAAGAAAAGCAAAATATTTTCCATGTTTTTAGAAAAAACCAATAAATTCGAAGATTAGAGTGTACCTACCTAAACTAAACAGCACCAGGAATTTGAGACAGACAAATTCTCGTAGGTCAAACTGCAGCGAGCGAAGCTTTGCTACCAGTTCTTGTGCATGGCTCATAAGATTGTTGAGAGTGGCTCCAGCTTGGGATACTATTACGGAATAATCCACCTGTAAAAGAGAATTATATTCCTATCTGGTTGTCACGCACACACTTTAGGATGTTCCAAGCAATAATACACAACCGGGATACTCCTGGATATAGAAATCACTCTTAATTTAATGATGTTATCAAATCAAGATGATTTTGTATGTAAACCAATTTTAACCCAATGGTACATATTGAAAATAACATTAAACCATATATCTTAATGGTACATGACATCACTGTGAGTGCTGGTTTGTTGCTATTAGCTTTTTTAGAAGCTTTAAATATGAGAGCTGCTTATGACACTGGTAGCTGTCCACATCTCCATTTGTTTTGTTCATTTGGTGTCTCCTGCTCTCACTGCAATCGTATGATCCTGTGAAGAGCAACTGATGGAGCGAGCTTCGTGCCTACCCTGGCTGTATTGCTCCAGAGGAACACAACAATATTCATGGGAAACAGTCCCGTGTCCAGAGCTTGGCCAGAAACTTCTATTCAGGCCCAGAAATGTCGGTGTATTCCCACAGGAAACAGAGGGATTGTGCAGGTGGTTGCTGTTCTCCTCGGCACCACAAAATCCCTGTATTTGTTGGGGTGGATTGGAGCTCACTTGTGGCCGTGCTGCCCTGCAGGGGAGGGAGCGGTGGCAGGTGTGTGACAGCGCCGCTGCCCTCGCCTTGTCCCCAGCAGTGACCGCAGTGCGCAGAGCTCCTTCCCTGCGCCCAGGGCGACAAGTGGGGCTGCTCTGGCATCTGCTGCCCTGCTCATGCTGCCCCTTGTTCTCAGGGCAGGCTGACCTGCCTGGGAGCTGGCCTGCTATACAGAGATCCCACGGGAAGCTGCAGTTAATGCACTTACTTAAAAAGGGAATATTCACAAGCACGGGATACTTAAGGCCTGTAATTGCTGACTCATCCTTGGGTGATCCTTGAACCTTGGGCAACCTCCCCAAGCCCAGCATGCTGAAACCCTTCTGGCTGGTGCCAGTCCCATGGCAGGGATGTTTCCATGCGGGAGCCTGCCCCAGCCCTGCCGCTCTGCAGGTGTGGCTTTGGCACGGGACGGTGAGCTGTGGGGAAGGGCACAGCCTGTGGGAATGCTGGGATGGAAAGGTGAGGGAGGGGAGGGATGGCTCCAGGACAGGGCAATGGCTCGGTGGGGAGCAGCTTGTAACTGCTGTATTGGAACGGGTGTGACCTGAGCAGCAGCTTCAGCCTCAATGCTCAGCCCGCTTTTCGTCAGAGGGCTCCACACCGCTGCAAGTGCCGCTGTCCCATGGAAGGGGCCTGCTGTGCTGCCTGCCTCCCAAAAACCACTCCTGGCCAACGGCCTGGGACCTAAATGGGTCAGCGACACCTTTTCCAAACGCTCAGGTATTACCAATGCCTTTCTCTTGTAGGAGCCTCCAGAATGACAGGGAAATTGTGAATCATACTTCATCTAAGTGGAGTCTGGCAGTAAATTAAGGCTAAACACAATGGTAAGTGCTTGCTTTGGGTTAGTCATTTGTTTGATGGTATCAGTGCTCTTAGCCCATCTCTAGGGTTTCCCATAATAAAGTAGTTAATAAAGAATGGAGAGGTATCGCCACAGAAAACAAATCAATGCTGCAAAATTTTGTTTTTACAGGCTCTGACCCCTTAAAACCTGTTTTTTAAAAATAATGTTAAGGAACCTGTATTTTGATTTTTTTAAAAAATTATTTTAAAACTATTGAATTGATTTTGCTCAAGTATAAACAGCCATGAAACAAGAAAAAAATCTACTTGAAATACTTTTAACCTGACAAAATCTCAGCAAGAAAAGATAGAAAGATGACTAAAAGAAACTAAAGTTAACTTTTCCTGGTAATGACCTTAATATAATCAATAAACTACTGACTTTTAATAAGAGATTTCATTTATATGTACTCCTATTGCTATACAAACTGACTAGAGACAACTACACCTGAAAAATGAGGTTACACTTTTTGAATGGAGGTTTAAGAATAACAACACTTTGCAGTGTTGGAGCAGTTAGAGTTGAGTTCATGCTTCAATTAAATCAATGGATTATGCTGAAGTATCCTGTCAGGTAGGTTTTACTGCTCTCTTTTAGACCTGGGGAAACTTGAAGTAGTGACAATAAATTTCTTACTTAGGACAAAAGAAATCTGTGGCAAAACTATGATCTGATCTTTGGAAACCCCAGCCTATCCGTCTTTCTGAAACTACTTCCCAGTTCATCTCTTATTTATCACTCTTTCTATAGATGCATTTATGCATATTTCTTTATGTATATATACTTATATAAATAATAAGAAAAAATAAAGTAACATACCTCAAATAATTTTCACTCAAAGATCAGTTTAATGTAGTGACATGGTTCAACTACTTCGTATTGAGAAACTGGTCACATATAAATATGAAATTTCATAACTTAATTTCCCTTTTGTAATTGTTAAGAGGGGGGCAAAAAGCTCAAAATCCCTTACTGAGCTTCCAATTTGTGGGGAAAATATGCTACTCACTTCATAATAAGAAGTTAAGATGTCTGAATGTCAAGAATATCAGTGGCCTTAGTGCAGCGATTATGCCATAATGGAAAAACCCAGTAGATGCCTGGATCTCCCAGCATCCCTCTACTGGAGAGCTCTCAGGCAACCTGCTCCTCTTTCAGGTGCATTTAATATTTGCAGCACCAGCAAATTTGTCTGGGAGGCAAGTCCTCATCTGCCACTCACCAGGAACAGGCTGTATTAAATTTTTATATTTATTGACATTTCATTACCATAATTGACTGCAGTTGGTTCTCTAGTAGAAGGCACGGGGCTGCCTCCTAAGCAGGAGAATTGGTCCCTTGAGTAGGATTTGCAATTAAAAACAACGCAGAATGGATTTTTTTTTTAATTGTGTAAATATGATGAGTTGAATTTTCAGCTTTAACTAGAGAATAGTAGGTGTGCAGAAGGCTTTTTTCAAGAGTGAGCAAAATTATGAGTCAGTGGAAAGACGACCCCCAAAGGTGTCAATCAGTTTATACAAAAGCAACTGTGCATGAAAAAGCCTCAGTTAATATCTATTCTGAAAAAGTGGTCACATTAAAGATTACACTGTTCTGCCTGCTTGGTCCTTTTTTGCAGAAATTGATACTGAAGTGTGTATTAATTCTTTTACCTTCCAGTTCATGATTAAAAGCACTTTTAAAAGACAAAGATTAAACCAGTTTGGATTTTATGCAAAATGCTTAATTGCATAGTGAAGTCAGCATTTACTTTATATTGTACATTTTACTGCATATTGTATATTGATGCAAATATTCTTGCATCCCAATTAATACCACATTTCACATTGGTTTTGATGTTGAGGATGTTGAATGGCATTTTTGAAAACAGCAGCTTTGTCAAAGCTTCCACATAACCTAATTTGGAAGTAAAACAATGGGCTGAAGTTATGGCTGCACAAACAGAAGTGTGAATTCCTCCTGTACCCTGGGCTAAATAAATGCTGTGGCTGACGGCCAAAAATAAAGGGAGCACCTGTGTTTTTTTGTTTTACAAATGGTGTTTCATGGTAATTAAAGATTTTTGAAGACAAATCCCTGTTTTTTCTGGGCTCAGATAGTAATTTTTCTGGTGGAATCAGGTGGTGGCTTCTAGTATTGACTCTTCTCTATGCTCACAGAACAATCTAATGTTTAATTGGTGGAATTAAGTTTTCTTTTTCTTCTTAAATTAAGGAGTGTTTGATTTCTGTTTATGACTGTGCTATCATGGGGAAATACTGTGTGGAACTGCACCATCCCTTTGAATGCTTCAGTAAGCTTGAAATAGTCTCCAGAATATGATTAGAGTGATTTTACTTGTTGATGGTGTTGCCAGGTACTGACTACCCCTGAATGCCATTCCTTGCAGCCAGACAGGAATTGCACAAGTAAGGAATGAAGCCCCTGCTGTGGCTCTATTCACTATAATCTAGCAGACTAAGGCAGTTCAAATCAATAAAAGATTGATTTCATACTGGATTTAGTAAATTAGACTGCTGTGAGTCTGGGGTCCGAAGGCAGAGGCAGCGGGTGCCCAGGTGCAGCAAAGGGAGCGCGCTGCTCCTCCTGCTCCACGGGGTGCAAGCCTGGCCAGCACCTCTGGCTACTGGGGGGCTGCTGTCCCAGTGCCCCCTCCTCAGCTACAAACAGCTCTCAGAGCCTGGGCTGGCCCACACTGACCTGCCCTGGGTCTCTGAGCCCTAACCCTGCTCCAGTAGATGCTCACTGGGTGGATAAGTGTCATCTCAGAAGCATGCATTCAGTATGTAGCAAACAAGCTCATTTACTGCTGCAACCTTTCCACTGTTTCCTGAGATACACGTTTCAGTGGAAACTGCAGTGGTTAGTAAACTCATTTTGAGCTTTTAATACAACTATTTCATTAAAAATAGCGTTTCTGTTACATTTCTAAGGAAATAAACATGGAAAACACTTTGAAGAGGTGCCTACATACAAAAATTGAGGAGGTTTCAGAATGGACAAAACTCACAGATATGCTTGTACCTGCTGGTTATCAGGTTTGGATATATTAATTAAAATTGTGTTGACTTATGCAGCATAAGATGCTTGTCATTTTAATGTGAGACACAATAACAGAAGATAATGAATTAAGTTGCCAGTGGCCCTTTCCCATAGGATGATGTTATGGTGCTTGATAATTAACTATAATATGCAAATATTAACACTCCAAAGTACTGCAGAGTACAATAGAATCCATGTCTTTATCAAAGTATTATAATGTACTTCTGTGGGTTTTTTTATATCGGGATGGGATTATATGGAATCATTGCTGAGTTTGATATTCAGTAAAGTTCATCAGAAGGCAGAGAATCCCTGGAAAAAAATTTGTGAACGTCTGGGTAACATCTCACAAGGCTGTGCTAACTCAAACTGCTTCTTCAGGAGCTTTGAACTGTGTAAATTCATTCCCCTCTTATTTTACACAAATTCCTGCTCTGTTGTTTTAAATCCTTTCCCACCAATGACTAGTCGAGGCTGGAAATGCTCACCTTGGATCCCATCACTATCACTACCCCAACAGGCAGTTGGGACAGACTCGTGTGGTGCTTTCTTCAAATTCAGTTTCTGAACAACTTGTCTTTCATGCTGGGCAAGCTTAAAATCAGCTATGGGATTTTACGTGAATTTATGCTGACAGATAAGTTCCCCGGCATGGGACTGATTTGAAGCACTAACAGGCTTGAAGAAATGATGCCAGACCCCAGGCAAATAACTTTTGTTTTCTTTATGGGAGCCATGTGTATGAAATACAAAAGAAATGTGTTTCCCATGAAGACAACATAGTTAGCATGTGGGAAATGGAAGAGTTCTGGTGAGCAAGGATTCATGTCAGGTGCTCTCTCCATGAACTTTTGCTGGAACTGGGATTTTAGACTCAAAATGAAAGTGCTATGATGGTGTCATGGCAACACAGCAAAGCACATGTGAATTGGGGTCGGGTTGTACATAGGTATATCCATAGCTACTTGAAAGGCTCAAAATATGTAACAAGTATTTGGACAAACCTGAATTCAGGGCACTTCATGGCTATAACTGAATTTTGATGCATTTTACTCAGTTTAACTGAGCACATCTAGTTCATCCCCAAGGAGCAGCCAGCATAATATCTTCATATCTTCATAAGGCATCAGGCCCTTTGAACACAATCTTGCTTTCCTTTAGGCAGAAACCACTAGAGTAAGGAACTGTGCAAAAAAGCAAATACTGTACTGAATAGGGAAATAATGATTGCTTGACCTCATTTGTATCCACCTTGGATCAAATCCTGTGTTTATTTGCTGCTGTAAGGACTTCTAGATTTGGTCCTCAAACGCCAATACCTCTTTTGTGCCCACTACAACTGTGAAGCCTCACTGACTACAACACAAATCTAATGGGAAAAAGATACTTACTAATTTCCAAAACCCATAAGAATTAATAGGTTTCCACTAGATATCCGTGAGCTTTCTATACCTATGACTTGTGGATGTCCTTTGCAGTCACTTCTCTAACACTCTTGTACTTTTGTACCTCAGTGATATTTCTGCAAGGGTGATCTGACCTGACAATGCCATCAAGATCCCATGCTCTTTCTCTGGTGCTATGCTTTAGAATACAAACCCAGGTGTAAAGATGCATTTGTGTGATGATTTCAACTAAATCAATAGTTTCAACAATCTCAAAAAAATCTGAGATTTAGACACATTTTTGGATGGCCTTTTTAATGGGAAAGGCTTTGGCCAATCTCAGCAGAGGAAATATTTGGCAACAATGTGTAGAGTGTAGGTATGAGCAAGAGCAGCAGATGAGACTACAATTCCCATGCTGTGCATTGACTGTTGCAGGAGCAGTGATATTCTGTGCAGAGCTTTAGCATCTACCATATATGTGCTGGGCCTTGGAAGCTGGCAGTGTATTGCTTGTGTAGAAGATACAAGAGGAAAGTGCTCAAGTTGGAGGAATTAAAATTCTATAATTAGAAATGGTCTGTTAAAATTACATGCCACATGGCAAGCCTACAAAACTCAGCATGTGGAGAGCATATTGGCAATGATTTACAATTAACCACCACATTGCAAATCACTCCTTAGCTGTTTTCTATTATGAAATTTTGAGAGTTGTAAAATGCATTTGTGCTACTTTATTTCCTTTTGAAATGGTAATTGCTACTGCTGAGGGGCAGTACTTAGTGCAGAAAATGAAGTGTGCAGCACAGGGAGGAACTTGTTTCTGAGGAACTGCTGAGGAATTGTAATGATCTGAAAAAAGTGCTTTCTTGAAACACATACACACAAAAGAGCTTCATTTATGAAACCCCAAATAAATAGCAAAATAAAATAAAACACAATGTTTTTGTACAAGGGCCAAAGCTTGCTAGTTTGTTGCTGACTGCACTTTTTCCCTATCAAAGTGGGAACAGTGGATTGACACGGAGTAAAACCCATAAGCCAGTGTCTTGAGGGAAATGCAGATGTATGGAAATGTGATAGGAGTGCCCTAAAGTAATGGGGTTTGAGCCAGTGTGTTTGAAAATTATCAAGTGTTCTTCAAACCACTAGCCCGTTTTAGATACCTAGTTCAGAACTGACAGTGGCACCGCCCTGGGGACCTGGATAACGTTTGGCTTTTGTGTGTTAGGAGCAGAGGCTGTGCAGTCTAAGTGGAGAGAGCAGGTATGTTCTAATTAAGTGATGGTAAGGTCCCCCCTTACAGCTTCCACCTTGATGGTGATTGTAAAAAGGACTGTGTTTATGAGTGGCTTTTATGGAGGGATGTATTAAGGAAAGCGGGGAGTGAGGCTTCTCAGGTCTTAAATTTGCTAACTTGTGACAATAAGCTTGATCTCTCAGGTAATAAAGTTGGCAATCTAGCTCAGGTCCTCACTTTAAAGTTATTATCTTTGAAAGCCAGATGATTGACTGTAATTTCGCTCACAGTGCTTTGTTGGTAGCAGAAATGAAAACATCTACAGCACTTTTCATCAGAAGTGTCAGAGTGCTTTCCACTCCTTAATCAACTAATTTTTATGAAATGGTAGCATGGTTTTCCCCTGTCTCTTCTGTGAGAACTGAAAGGATCAGGACAGTAATCAGAAAGTATGCAGGAATGGTGCACTAGCAAAGACTCATAATGTCCAGGTCTAGAAGTGTGGCTTCCCAGACCTATTTTACAGATTTTACAGAGGATACAGACACAATTGAAATTGCTCTTCCAGAAATACATTTGAACAGATGTTGTGTCTAGGAGTGCAACAGTCTGAGTCAGTGCTTCCAAGATGGTCCATCTTGACACTTAGGAAAAGAGACAGTTGTATTGGATCAACTTGTCTAAAAAGTAACTCACTACTGAGCAGGGATGTGCAAAAGCAGTGCAGAGCAGCTGAAGCCAGGAATGGCTCAGGATGGGTAATGTAGAAATACCATCCATGTCCATGTCCACTGCCACGGACAATGGTAAAAAAGGGTTCAGCTGCAGTTGAAACTTTCAAGGGATGTCGAATTGCTAGTCTGGGATAAGCCAGGAAAATGTGGGACTACATCTGGACTCAGATGGTGGTTTTGTGGCAGCGAGCACAGACTAGGCTGAGGCTCTCAGTGCCACCTTTGCCTCAGTCTTTCCTAACAAGAGCTCCTGGGCTCTGCATTGCATCAGGGCTCAAGGAAAAGGAGAATGATGAGCACTGGGTGTAAGCTGGAAAAAAAATAGAAGAGTTCATAGGAGAACTAAGGAAAAACTTTCTCCCCGTGGAGATTGTCAGGCAGTGGTACTGGCTGCACACAGATGTTTTGTAGTTTCCATCCTCAGATGTTTTCAAAGCCCAACTGGACAAAGCCCTGAGAAACCTGGTTTGAGCAGGGGGTTGGACTGATGACTCCTTAAAATTCCTTCCAGCCT
Source organism: Donacobius atricapilla (assembly GCA_013397315.1). Taxonomy (NCBI): domain Eukaryota; kingdom Metazoa; phylum Chordata; class Aves; order Passeriformes; family Mimidae; genus Donacobius; species Donacobius atricapilla. The sequence continues at coordinate 1,680,190 of WBMY01001677.1, forward strand.
GGATTGTCCTGTGATTTTAAGATTCATAGCTCTGGCAATTCCAGATATTTTAAAACATCTGCTTAGCTCACCCAGCCTTGTCCATCTAAACAAAAGAGTTTCTTCAAGGAATGATTTTTACCCATGGAAATAATTTAAAAGATGCTGGTTTAAAGAAAATGCTTTTGATGCAGGAATTGCATACAAGTCATGTAGTGGCACAGCGCTGGCACTGTTGCAACACCTGGACTGCCAGCAGCCTTTGTGTGAAACGTGCCATGCACAGCCCAGCGGGGGCAGGCACCCGCTCCTGGAAGCAATCTGGCTTTTCACCGAGGAGCCGGTGGGGCCAGAGCTGAGTGAAACTGGGACAAAACAGGGGCATTACAGGGAGGAGATTTCAGAAACAGCAGCCACAGACTCAGTAATTCAGGCCTAGTGTCTCCCTGTTTCTCAAAGAGAATCTGTGATACATCCATGGGAGTGTGTTCTGCAGTTGTTAGGAATTGTGAAATGAGAAAAAGGACTGACTGTAGAGTTCTTGTTGCTGTTGTAGTGATGTTGCTCGTGCTCTCAGCCTAAGTGCAAAGAGGAAAGTTTAGAAGGTGATGGGAGACTGGGAGTGCTTACACCAACTTCAGAATGACAAATTTTGGCATAGGGAAGGGAAATTGGATTTAAAGAAGGACGTATTTAAACTAGTTTACAAACACAGGCAAAAAAGATTGCAGTCATTCCAATATAGCCAGGTTTCAACCTATTTGGAGACTGCCTGGAAAGGCACAGCTTCCCAGTCCAGCTGCTGATTTGCAAGCAGTACATTTAATAAGCATCCTGCTACCTGTTATCCAACAGTGAAGAAACGTTCTGCTTTGCCTTGAGATCATGTACAGCTGGGGTTTTTATTTTCAAGAAAAGATAAAAGTGGCTAATGAGGTACAAATTATTACTGTGGGAAAATGGGGACAATGGCTAGAATTTAAGGGTAGTTAGATGCCTCTAATGATTTCAGTGGGACTTAGGCACTCAGTACCTTTAAAACAGTGCTAATCACATAACAAAGGAGACACTAATTTAGCAGTTCTCTCAGGAACAGAAGCCTGTCAATATACTTATAGATTTATAAGCAAGCATCCTGTGTGGTAAATGAAATACTTTCCAGTAAAATTGTCTGTCTTGCAGAGCATGAAATGGAAAGGGAATCAGTCATTTTCTCAATGGCACCAGTATAAATCAAGAGTAAGGCAACTGAACTAACTTTTGCTAATATAATTAGGAAGTACAATGATATCTGAGATAGGTTAGTGACTTCCCATGAAGTGCAGGAGTCAGCTCAGTAGCTAGAACCTGAGTTTTCCTAATTCCTTTCTTGAACAAGTCAATCATTTCTCCCTTCTGCTGTAGACCTCTTAATCATAAATGCAAATAGAAGAATCAGAATAATGCTGATTCTTGTAAACATTTATTCCTAGTGTTAAGAAATTGCTGCAGCTTTAAAATTATAGCTAAAGCTGTAAGTAGGTTTCACAACATGCAGACACAAACAGTGTAGCACAGGAAAAGGAGCTCTTTCCCATGTGTGTATAAACTGAGGCAGTTCAGTTTGCAGCTACTTAAATACCAAAGAGCCATCATTTGTTTTCACTTCAAGTCAGAAATATAATGTACAGGCACACTTTGCTTTTCTTTAATACTCTATCTTTTTTTTTTTCCCTGTTAAAAGCAGAATAATAATCTTAAGAATAAGGTTCTTGTTTTACTGTCAACATCGTTGTGCTTTGGAAAGCGTAGTAGAGAAAAAACTTTCTATTTCTTTTGTGTTTTCTCACAGTTTTCCTAACATTTACTACATTATAGCTCTTGCATTTTGGGAGATCCATGTATCTGACACATGAAGAAAATGACCCCTGGATAGCTGTGCAGAAACTGCAGGGTGCATACCCTGAGACAGTTTCTGAGACAGTACCTGCTTTTACAACCTATGGCAGAATAATTTTCCTGAGATTAGATGTCTCAGCTGTCCAGTTTCTCACTCCTGCGCATCCATCTCTAAAAGCAAGGTGTTTCTGAGGTAGCAAGCAGCAGGTTCTCTAGATTTCTGACCCAGCCAGTGCTTTTTTTCAGTAAATCACAATCCTGAAGGGAAGAAAAGCTATACTTGCTTAAACCTAAATGGTTGGGTTTGGGAGTGTTGTTGTCAGAAACCATTTTAGCCCCAAGGAAATACTACTTCTTGAGAAACACTTCTCATCTGCTATTTTTCAATTACTGAAGTATTTGAAAAGCAAAGTGCTTATGATTCTATCTGCCTTTTGAGGTTTATCTATAGTCAGCAGACTAGAAACAGAGTGTACAAGTGATTTTACCTACAGTACTTGTGGAGGATCTCTGAGAACACAGGAGTGCTTCTGACCTAGTCAAATTCCTGGTATTTTGAAAATTATTGTAAAAACAAGACATGACTCTTTCTGTCAGACCACATACTCACTTGTTGCCCAGTAACCAGGAGGATGGAGCCTTCTTTCCCATGTACCACTTGCCGGTAAATGTGATCTAGAATTAAGAGTTCACTCCAGCAGTTCTGAAGCAACTTCATTTGGTCATCAACCTGTAAAGGAAACACAAACATTGGTGACATCTCTCTGGGGGTAAGTCTGACATCACACTAAGGAAGCAGTCCTTCACACAGCTGGCTGACATCAGAAGAACAGAGACGCTGTCTAGAATTATTCACGTTCAAAATTGCTGTTTGCAGTTGAATAAACAGAACACTGCTGTAGCCTTTATCTGTAAAATGTATAGAATATTTAGTCCTGATTAGATTCTAGGAAAGCAGAACTATGGCATTGTTATGCAAAGTAATATTAATTGTATATTTTTAGCAATGGGATTTTATTTTTACCCAAAAGAAGAAGAGCAGGAAATAATGCTGATGTGAACTTTATCCTATTCCCCATCTTGGAACCTTAGCTTCTGTAAATAATAAGGAATCTGCAGATTCACAAGTGTTATTGCTTCAACAGGCCCAAGTCAGAGACAGGTCCCTTGCAAGTTAAAAAGTGAAGAGAGATTTAAAAACTCTCTAAAAATGGCTGTGGTGCCATGAAAAGAGAACACTTCTTAATGAACAGGAGCTGAGCAGCTTTGGGTGTCACTGGTAGGGCAAGAAAGGGCAATGCATAAGTCAGTGGTGAGCAGTGAGACACATCCCTGAGTGGATTTGGGAACAGAAGGAACATACTGGACACCCAGTACAAGGAACCTACATTAAGATTTACTGAAGTTATTTGGGATCTATGTCTTAGAGGACAATTAAATTCATCCCTAAACTGACTCGAAATGTAACTGAAAAATAATTAGTATTTCCATGGAAATGGGAGAAAAAAAATCACAAATTAGTAGGAGGTAGACTATGAAATTAAGCCATGGTAAACATCAATATCCTCTGAACCCATTCTTACTTAGCATGCTGATTTCTTTTTAAGTCAAAGTCGTTGACTTTAAATGGGTGCCCTGAAAGCGTTGAGAGGTGCATACATTAGCCTTGGTACAATTCAGAGTGGTAATAGCACCTATGTAGTTCAAAGGACTCTAAGAACCTGCAAAAATAGCAATTGCTGAACGGATTAAAAATGCTATAAATGCTATAAATCTGGTTTCAATTGCCTTAAAACTAGATTTTGTCATATACAGGAAACCACACTGCAAGGAGTAAACCTGCATGAGCTGAATTCAATAGTGCAGTAGATGTTTTCAAGTTTTATCAAATATGACCTAATGAATTTTAGAACTTTATGTGTTGTGTAGTAGAGAAGGAAGTAACACTTCTTGCTAATAGATTTTTGTAATGTCACCTGTTAAAGTTACCTACTATTGTCTCCCTCTTTCCAGTCTCTTGCCACATAGCTCAGACTTTAACATCTGAAACATTGAAATCTTTGCTTCTTTCATTTGTCTTAACTTCCCTTCACCTTTCAAAGGCTGATTTGGTATTAAAAATCTCTTCCTCTGTCCGCAACATGTATTTAACTACAAAACTATTTCAACCAAGTGATTTGTTGGCTCAAGAGAGGACAGCAAATCACCACATTGATACGCTTGGGCCAGGTTTAAAATAATTATTTGAAAAAGATATTTGAAATGTACAGGTTCTGTTGCTCTTGCATGTTACGTGACACTATTCTTTGATCATTTTCTCCTCTGAACAAAAGGGGGTTGAAAAAACCACAAAAATCAAAGACATCATGCTAACATGATGATATTATCCAAATTACGATTGCACACAAAGCTATCACAGTTTCCATCCAAAGAAAACAAATTTTGAGAATGTTTAAACCTTCAGCATCCATGTCATAACACCTAATACCTGAATAAGAGGTCAAGCACTTGACTATACTATAAATATCTGTATAGTTCCAGCATAAGCCAGCTGTCTCAGCCATAGGCTTTTGAAAATAAACCAGACTTTACAGGTTTCTGAAGATCCCAACAGCAGCTACTCCACAATCAAAGCTTACCTCCCAAGCTTTATCCTATCATTACCTAGCCAGTGCTGTGAGAACAGTGTGAGATGGCAAAATCACAAAAAAATTGTTTTGTACATAGTCTGTTCCTGCTGTTTTACAAGACTCACAGAACTAGCACAGCAAACATCTGCTAGTTGTTCAGAAAATCTACTCCTCTGTATTCACTGTAATTTAACCAGTGAAAGCCCGTAAAATGGATAACATAACCAGCTGTACACACATCCCAAACACGGTGCTGCCTGCAGGAGACCATTAGATCCAGCTGCTTTTGCCATTTTAAGAAAGTTGGTGGGGCAGCAGATGCCTCCTAGTTTGCTCTAGGAAGAAAGAAACATATCTTTAATGAGGATTGTGTATTACTGAAAGGTAGGACAAATGGCCAGTTCCAGCCTACTTCTGAAAGACATGTAGATGAGGAAAAACATTTAGATCACATTGAACAAAACCAGCAATGCACCACTTCTTATGTCAGAAGGAGCTGGTAAAGTTTATGACGTGTGTAAGTGCAGCCAGAACACAAACATCTTTGTGTTTCCATGGCACGTTGATAAATGGGTTGCTGAAGCATGGTGTCTGTCAAAATGCGAAAATCAGCCTTTGACCAAAACAATTATGTGCCTGACACTGAATGTGCCTGAAACTGATCCTGAGGGCAAAGAGATTCAAGTTTGGTTTGAAGAGGAAGGTCCTCAGCAGGAAAATCCTCTTGTGGACTTCAGTCTTCTGACTCCAAAGCTGGAGGAGGCTGCTCTGCCATTAGCAGTGTAAGCAGGAGAAAAGGTAAGATTCTGTCACCAAGATACTTAAGTCCAGTCTGGGACTAGACACAATCAACAACATTTTCACTTGTGGTATACAATTAAAACAAACTCACAAACTTTTACTGCTGGCTACATTTGAGGGGTTTTTTTCAGTTTGTGGAGATATTTAAGAGTATTATCAATGTTTTAACACCAACAAGAAAAAGGTCCTGTTGTCCTAACTACTAGGAATGCTTATACATAGAAGTTAAGCATCATGTGGCCAACACCTGCCTGCTGCAAGAACATTCCCAAAATCTGCAGCTGCTCCTGCCATAACAGAACACTGACATGAGGATAATGTAACCTGGGTCTTACCTAAGCAAGTTGTCAAATGAGATGCCCATTTGACAGCTATCGAGCCTCCAGCAAAAGTGTGAATGAATACTGTGCCCAGATGGTTAAATTTAGGCCCTCTCTGGCCAGTGGCATTCAGATGAAGACACACCAGTGGGGATAGCATAACTGGAAATTGTTGCTGAAGAAATGGCTTTTAAAAAAGATGTGGAAGAAGGGAATGAAAGGTCTGTGACTCAAAAGAAGTGGGAGATCATTTCCAACAGGCAGGGTGGCATGAAAGAGGAATAATGTTACAAGTATGAAATGAGTAAAACATCACACATGTAAAATTGCTCTTAAGTGACAGGGGAAGCAAAGGGAGTGCCTAGGAGGCTGCTTTACAGGAAGAGAGAAGGTGGTGGGAGAAGACAAAGGGGAGCTGGATAGTGGGTAAAACGTTGAAGGTGAGGAGGATGAGATGCAGACTTAAGGGGTTTGTGTGACTGCAAGTGATGCTGCTGGGCCACAGAAAGAGCAAGTGCTATTTGTTAGAGAGGCAGAGAATGGTCGTTGACAATAGTACAGGTGTGGTATTGTTCATCTGCCCAGTGAACTTGATTCTGTCAAGTGTCTGAATACAGGTTTGAACACAGAATTCTCTGGTAGCATGTCTGAGTTCCTACACTGCCAGCCGCAATTATAAGGTAACTTTAAAGAATTTCTTTTCTGAGTTTTCCACTAACAAGGACTGGAAAACAGACATGCATTAGAATACCTTTAGATACATCTATTAGTTTGTATAATTTATCTTGCCAATATAATGCAAACCACATAGAGTGTTTCCAGGAGGGGAGGAAATGGATTCTCAATTTGAAGAGGAAAGGTCTAACCCTGAGCACTGTGGTGACAGACTATCTCTTGGCAGAAGAAAAAGATAGGAATGGGAGTGTCACATCTGCCTGCTAAACCCTGGCCTCCCCTCAGCTGGGCCCTGAGATTTTCATATGGGATTGTAAATTTGTAAGTCTCGCTGAGGCCTCTATTGACACTGAAATACACAATCACACCTTATCAATTATAGTTAAAGGGAGGACTTATCTCAGAAATGCTGGTTACTCATCTGAGAACTTATCTCAGAAATGCTGGTTACTTACTTTTTCATCTGAAAAACTATTTGTGCTGATGTTATAGATGAGGAAGGCTAGTGTGACACAAGAGTAGTATTGTTTTAGAGTGTACGCTTCCCACAGCACAGAATGTTAATCATTATAAATTTTGTTTTTTCTGAAGAACAACAATGAAATTGCCAAACAGTAAAATGAAGAATAATGTGTATGCTTTGCTGAAATTCAGCTTAATCTTATCAAAACCCCACTGTGTCTTTCTTTTAGGGAAGTGTTTCACAATACTTCGCACTGTAACCAACAACTGCAGATTTATTTCAGTTTTTCTTCTGAAGAGATATTTTCAGCCTGACACTTGATGAATTACCTGTTAAAAATTTCGGGGTCATGGCTTTTCTGTGTTGCTCTAAGTTAAATATTTTCCTTGTAATTATTGCTGCAGATTCAGTTAAATAATGCACTCACCTTTCCCCCAGTTTACATCTCCTTTTCTCTGAAGCTGGAGAATCCTTTTTTGTCTCTGTTCATTTACAGCAACTTGCCACTGTAGCTTTGGGCTTTTCTGCTACTAAAAATTTAAAAGGGTATCTAATGATTTTAAAAAAACACAATAATTGAAATTTATGTGATAAAACTGTGCTGGATTCAGCTGAATTATTTTTACTTATGTTTCTAAGAGGGAATGCAAATATGGAAGAACATGAAGCATTCATCTCATAGTGCCACTTTTAAATTCTACGGCCATTGAATAGCCATTTCCTAGTGAAAATGAAGTGATTAAACATCTGTCTGAACTGTTCAGCCTGAAGCACGTAGGTTCAAGGAATGGTTGAACTTTCTTTCAAATGCAGTTAGGAGATCACTCACAAGTCATTGCAGGCATATAGTTCGAGTTGTTACTCCATTTTCTTATGCTATAGTGGTGCAAATCACCCCAAATCAAAGTTTTATAAGACAAGTGCACTCCAGAGACTATTTTTTACTCCTGAATGCATGCATGGTTTCCAAATCATTATATAGGTAGGGAAGGATTTGGGCTCTCCAGATGGGTTGCTGCTAACAGTGGGAAACCTCCTGTGCAAGGTTGCTGTCAAAAAGCAGCACATAACAGCCAGTGTGGTTTTAGAAGTGAATGCACATAATTTCAGAATCAGTGAATGCCCTAATAAAATGTGATTACTACCTATAACTTCAGTAATAAAATGCTACAAAGTTCAAGAAGAAATGATTTAATATTAACTATGATTGTTCCAGCTCTTTACTAGAAACCTGTGTGTTATAAAAAATTTTAGGTGAAGGCAGGTAGTGATCTTTACAAGTCTGTGTTTGGTTAAATGACTGTCCTGTTTCCATCTAGTTCTAGGGTGAAGGGAGTATAAATCTATCCAAGTTTGGTAGCGTTTTACATTTGTCTTGATTTAAAAATGAAAAGAAATACAGAAATACTGCAGCATGTGCCTTTTCCTGCTCCTTTACAGCCTGTACAGAGGCTGTTACACAAGTGCAGTTCTACTTGGAATGTGCCCCTCTGTGTATGTGCAACTCTTTCTGTAGTAACTTCTGAATCCACCAGTCAGAACCAGAATATTTCAACAGGAAGTTTTTCTATCCAAGGTATTAAGTTCCTGTATGCTTTGTGTGAATCAATGTCCACACAGAGGAAAGTGACTGCTGAATACCGTGCTGAAAGAAAGGTTAAAGTGCTCATCCTTTATTCAACAGCAGGGAATTGAGAAAGAGGAAGAGAGAAGGACTAAAATGCTTCATTAACTCCGTGCTTATGGAACCATAAGTATTTGGAATATCAAACTCCTTCGAATTTTTTAACGGACATAGACAAGGAATTTATAGCGCAAAGCAACGTTTGAAAAGTCCCACCCTTATTTACCCTTCCAGACTGTGGAGGGGTGCATGTGTGGTGCCCATGCTCTGAAAGGAGTGCAGTGTTTCCTGCTTAGGGAATACAGGCAGGGAGAGTGATGGCTTTGCCAAAGCTTCTCCACTGACATGCCCCTGGACAGCTCCGTGAGAGACCACTGGGAAAGATCACTGGGATCAAATCAGCACTGCCCAGCCATTTCCCAGTTTCAGTGCTGATCTACCAGAGAGTCAAAGTACTTTAACAAAGGTGCATGGAGCATCAGCTCACACTCATCCTGTTTTCTTGCAGGAATAGAACACAAGGTGCCTGGGTCTGGGGGCCTCAGATTGCTGAAGGAGTAGGGGGGCAGGAAGCAGATGGTGATCCTACTAAAAAATAAGATCTCTCTTATGGATCTTTGGACTCCATTTAGAAAGCATTCCCATCTATTAAGGAGAAGGTAAATGAGAATCTAATTTCTACAAGCATCAGATGAAAGAGCTGTTACAATAAACTTTCTGTGTATATGAATCTATTATATAGGGCATCAAATGTGACACAAAGCACTCCTATTTCTTCTCCTTTTCCCCACATTTATCTCTGTGCACACTGCATGAAAATGACTTGGTATTTCACAGTCAGCATTATTTCTGATGAATTATAAATGTGTTTTTCTTAGGTTCTTTTTTCGGTTATTTAACTGAAAATAAGAGAAATATTTCTTTTTAGTCCCAACTGAAAATTTTGCTTACAATGCAGTGTTTCTTGCTTCTCAAAGTGAATAGAAAGATAAGGAAAAGGGAAAACTAATTATTCTTGCCATCTCTTTCACAGGGTGAAGGAGGTACCTTTTTTAGCACTGGACCCATAGAATTTACCTTCAAAATTCTACTCCTGTGAGTATTTCTACAGATGTTAGTACAGCCTAAGCTTATGCATAGTTGAGTCTAGTATTTTAAAAGAATTAGATAAAGCTATGTAGTTTATGTAGTAATTTTGGTACTAGAGCTTTGTTGATCCCTTGAATTTCTCTGGAAATACACCTGTTTTTTCTGATGCCAACAAACTAACTGCACAATTATTTTGGACCATATTCCTAACTCTTACATTGTGTGAATATCAGTCTTTTGACTTGCAATGAAATCTGAATTAGTCCCACATGATTAATTGTTAGCCTTGCGGGTCTGATCTGCTTTTTAGGTTACACAATGATGTCCCTCAGGGAATCAGAAAGACAAGACTGAATCCAGTAAACTTTATGGTACTGCTGGTGAATTTATTCTTAATATATTCAATCAGCAGTTTCACCCTCTTGTAGAGCAGCCTGTGATTAAAGTCTCTGTGGTCTTCTCCAAGTCACATATGTTGTAGCATTATCTGAAAGGATTTCTAATGTCTATATAATGTTCGATATCTAATTTCTAATTTCTGTATAATGTTCCTTTGCTGTTTGGTGATTAATTGGATAAATTATGATTTAATTTTTCTTACAGTTACTGTATTGCTCCAGCTGAAACTTATTCTAAAAATCTACAGATTAACTCCAACATTAGCTCTCATTTGTAAAATTTTGTAGATATCAGCAACATTGAATCTCAACAGAGATCAATACAACATAGGGGGTAGATTTTTTAATATGAAAGACTAAGTTCAAGTATGAAATAAAGTTATTTCTGACAAAATAAATACTCTATTAAAACTCAATCAAGTAGGCATCATATGGAAGATATTTTAACTTGTGACAAAAGACACGTGCTAATTTCAGAATGCAATCTTTAATATGGTAACAGGCAAGGAAAGTAATTTCTCCACACACTTAGGGTCCCATTCTTTCAAGTGATGCATGCTCCAGAACACTGGTTTTTGCTAATGGCTTTTAAAACAAGACTTTTAAAGCTAATGAGTTTTTCACAAGAGTTAAATCAGCTCTCATTTAAATTACTCTCTGTGGTTACTGTTTTGTTTAACAGGGTTAGTGTTTATTTCCAGTACAGCTGTTAAGTGGGTGTGGAGTATGGGGAAAAGGCAAGTCATAAGTGAAGAATAATCTTACTCCCTTTTAACAGGTATACACAGTGTGGGACTGTATTTGCAATTCCATCAAGGGGAATATACAAATAATCTTCTGAAGTCATGACTAAAAAGAAGTTACTTTAATGTTAGAGCACCGTAAATGAGAGAAGAACAATTTTCCAGATGAGTATTAGTGACAGTCAGGGTTGGACACCTCACAAAGAATCCAATACATTACATGTTTCATACCATTTGTAGTTATCAGCATATCAGTAGTTTTTTTATTTTAAATGTTGTTTATCTTTTGATTGCACGGCACTGCAATGTTTCTCAGGAATTAAAATACATTAGTTTATATTTTACTTTTCATAGTCCTCTTAAAACTTTTGACAGACATCCAACTGTGGAAAGGCAAGTATTTCCTTCTGCCCATACTTGAATGAGGGAAACGTAAGGATGTAGAGTCTCCAGACTGAGGGCTGGACACAGAGTCACCTGTAATACACTTTGGCAATAGAGGCTGGTGTTACTGTGGAACACTGTATTTGCCATACAAATGTATTCTACTGTATTTTCCTCTGATTTGTAGTAGAACATCCAGAAAAAGCCACAGCAAAAGCATCAAGAAATCATGAGAAACAGTATCTTCAGTCAAGATGTGAAAGGCGATGGTATACTGATGAAGAAAAAATACGGAAATGTTGTCTTACGTCCTGAGGGCTGCAGCAGTAACAGTAAGTCACTAGGGCAGAGATTAAATGAGAAAGAAGACCCAATGCTAACGGAGAAAATGAAAGAAAAATCAGCCTTATGAATGGGTGTTGTCATGTATTAAATCAGTATCCATCTGACTTGATAGAAAAAAGCACTTAAAAACACCACCAAAGGAAGCTGAAGTCGTACAAGAGGGTTGTGGAGGTGTAGTGATGCATGATCCAACAATGTGCACAGGAATGATCCGAAACACTTACTCCTTCCCTTTTTATCTTAAAAGCATTGCAGGAGGCTCTCAGCATGCAGCTACTATCATCTAGCTAAATCCTTTAAACTAGGAACATCGTCCTCAAAAAATTACCTCCTTTCCCAACACAGCCAAGTGTGAAAGAGCAGACAGAGCCATGCTATTAAAAATCACAGGAAGTCCTGATTGAATGAATGTTTGAGGAACAGGCAAGTGTGTATTAAAATGTTTTTTTCCATTCATCCTTTCATTTGGCTTTGTTTCATTTATTCCTACTTCCTGTTTCCTGTATTCTAATTTGGAAATCTCTGAAGTACCATTAAAATAAGATTGTCACAACTCTGCTCAAGTCCCATATTATCATTAGCTCTGCAATTAGGATTAATATTAATTTTGAAAAATATATTTGAAAATACTGGTTTTATTTGGGTTGTTTGGTATGTTGAGAGGAACTTTTGCAGTCCAGAACACAGAATGAGTAGGAACCTTAGAGACAAGAATGACAGTAGACTGTGACACAAATCAGTCAGCCTCTGACTTTGCTGTCACAGCTGGGCACAGGTATCCAAACTGTGAGTCTCTAAATGGGGTTCCTACATGTCTGCATGCAATAGATTAGCTGTGTGTTTAGGAAAAATGGAAAGACTACGTACATCTTATTTATTTGGTTTCTCCTAGCTTATTTCTGAATGACAGTAAGGATGATGAACAACAAAATCAGGCTGCTCTAATTACTTCCTGTTCACCCATGAGTGCACCACACACCACAACTGCAGGAGCTAAGTTTCAATCAGACTGGGAGAGGCTTGATCAATGGGCAACAGCTTGCAATAAAATGGCAACATTTTCTTCAAAAAATCATTTTTTTCATTGCTTATGTACAAGTATCTGGCAACCTACTATCCATCTTAGGTCCAAGAACCAGTTACTTTGGTTTGTAATTAGGTTTAATATGAATTTTATTACTGAGGGTTTGACATGACTAAAAGATTACTATAACATGCAAATGTAAGAAGTTTTGTTGTTTAATACCAGGTTAATCTCAGTTTTACTAAAGTAGAGTGCATGATTACTCTGCCTCTAATACGTTTTTCTGAGTTGTATTAGAACTTCTAAAAATATGGCTCCTTAAATCTATATCAGGGCAATTTTCCTGGTACATAAAATAGCTTGATTGATTTAAAAGTATAAATGAATGCAAGATTATACAAATATTCAGCATTATGTCACTGACAGGTAGTGGACTGAATTCTCTCTTTGGCTAATCTGCCTGAGGGTCTGTTTCTTTAAGAGTGTGAGGTCTTTAGGGAAGGGACTATTACTGTCTTTAGGCAGTATCTGTTTATGTTACCATAAATCAAATAGCAGAAGAAGGTTGCCTGACTGCATGGAGTATACATGGACTCTTCTCTGTAAATAAAATTATCAGTCTTTAAATTTAAACTGCCAGCCTGCAAAACAAACCCAGAATGTCCAGTTAAATAATACAACAAGATATTACTGATGAAATTCACTGTCTCCTTACATAAATATAACCATCAACTTAACAACACCACAAGAATATTTTGCTCAGTAATTTCTGTACTGTGGCATAATCATATAACCTGACATCCTATAAACCTGACATCCTCTAACCTGACATCAAATGAAACACCAATAGTTGTGGCATTACACAGTATCCTGAGCTTGGGTGGTGCACAAGAAATTCTTACATTATGAATGTCTTCAAGACTGATTCTACAATTCATGTGCAGACAGAAATACAAAAATGCCTGGGTTCCAACAAAAGGCTTCTAGGAGCCCATCCTTACTTTTATTGCTTTGTATCTGTAAAGCCTCTGATAATGCACACACTTTTAAAGTACACCCTAAGATAAGCCAGCTTCTAAATTCAGCTTCTTGAGACAGCTCCTTTTATATTTCCTCTTGCATGAGCACACACTGCGCCAAAATCCAATATACTGTATCAAATACATGCAGTTTGCAAATATATGACTATTTGATAAATGGAGTTGAATGTGGGGGTTTTTTTGGTTACTTTTAGCAAATGAAGAATGTGCATAGTTTAGTTTGTAGCTCACATGTTGCAGTCAAATTACCTCTTTCTACAGTGCAATGTGCATATGAAGTTCTCTGAGATGTCTGAACTAGATTCACTGGAAATACTTATCCAGAATATGCAATTAAAATGTAATTAATTTCTAGATATCATCAATATTCTGTCATTGCATAAGGGGAATGGACTAGGTGACCCATGAAGTCTATTCCTACCCTCATATCTATTATGATTACCTTATATTAGTAAAATTGCTTTTTAAGGTCACTTATATGTCATGGTTCCCTTTACACAAATATTTGGTACATTTGGCCATTTATGTGTGTTTTTTCCAGTTCTTCTTAGAATGGATTCAGTACAGCTAGAGCACCAAATGAAGGAAAAATGTGATATTTTGCTGTAAATAATTCATAAAACAACGTTATGACCCTTATTCCCCGTGAGGCACCCAGATGATGAGCCACCCAAATGAAGCAGTGAAAACATGCGCTTCCCCTGCCATGGGTGTGCCCCTGACAGGCTCCTCAGGGTCACAAACCCATCAATCTCTTTTCACACATGAGCTAATCAATTCAAAGAGGGAAGTGCCAATGAGCTATTAGATCAATATGGTGAAGTATGGAGATTGATCTTATCCCAGAGTGACTACATTAACAGATTCGTCAGTGTGACCTCTGCCCTGCGGCGCACATTATACAGGATTGCAAGTCTGAGATCTGAACGAAGACCTCAGGTCATTGCTTTTAATAATCTGCTTTGCTGAAAGAATTAAAAGTAAATCTGTAAAGGGATGACTAATGAAAATATGAAGTGCTTTCTGCTCCTCTAGTCTTGGAATGCTTGCAGAAATCACTCCAGCTTTTCACAGCAGCCGACAGCATCGACTGTCTCGCACGGGCACCTGCTCAGCTGAGCTGGGCTATCGGCCTGTGAGAGAACAGTTTAATACAGCCACTGAGAGAGTGTGCTCTCCTGCCACAGAAATTAATAAATGAAACCAAATGCAAAATGATGAGAAGTACTAGCAGTGTCAAAACCACTTAAAGTCTTGGCTGAACTTCCAGACTGAGAGCTGGACTGGAGTCCTGGTGGTCTGAATTATTTAGCTGGTGTAAGTGGGATGGCAGGAGCTGCCGCTGCTGTGGAAGTTGCTCAGAGTGCTGCCATGCACTGAGTGTTCTTTCACCAAGCAAAATATTCCCAATACTTGCATTAACTCAAGGTCCAGCCCTGGGAGTCAGTCCACTGTCAGTTAGGCCAGAGGCCAGTGACTTTGCGGAGAATTGATCTGATCAGAGGAGCCTGGTTCAGAGAAGTTACCAGCAGTTTGTGCATACGTTCTGTAATGCTCTGCTGTGCCTCAATCACCCTGTGCTGGTAAATGTCACCAACTCTGCAGGAAGTCTGTCCATGAAGTGACCATATGTAATACTATAAGCAACCATTTTGGGCATCTCATTTTAAAGACTCATTCTTTTCATATATAATTTCAGAGATGCTAAAAGAAAGTACACTTTTTTGTCTCAGAGCATGATATTAATATTGTTAATATTTTTAAACTGAATAATTTCATTGCAATGAAACATTTATGTATATAACACACTTTTAATACTGTATTTTTATTATACTGAACATTTTTATTGTTCATTGTATAATTGAATCAATGAATTAGGAAAATGTTACTAAAACAGGATTAATGCATTTTTAATGAAACTAAATGACATAACTTCTGTTAGTCACTGAGAATAATGGCAGATCTATGAGGTTTATACAGATAAGAGCTTTGTGAGTTTATGTGAAAGCCCACATAATGACCCTCATTTAGCTGTAACCTAGAAAAACAGCCCTAGCAATCCTAGTCAGGATTTTTAATTCATTGTTTATGTATATGATCTCTCTTCTGCCTTGTGATCAGATCACCTGTCTAATGATGCAAATATGAATCTCTTTAGCAGACACATCTATATCCAGTTGTAAAACATTTACTGAAAACAATGCTCTTTCGAAGTCTAAATGGAAGAACCAAGCAGTGCAATACCACTGGGAAATGTTCCTGAACTCTGGGTAACAGATAGGGAAACCATTGAGAACTCACTAATAGTGAGAATGTGAACATTTCAATGCTCACACAGCTCAAATCCTTAATTAGCACACCAGCCTAAATTATAAACACTTTTCAGGTAGAAACTACTATGCTTGAAGATATCCTAGTAGAAAATCCTTATACTGGTATAACACTGATTGAAATGTTAACGCTGTACAAATGTCATGTAGAAAACTGTAACAGCAGTTGCAAACTTGGTTCTGAATCCTACAGAGCTACTGTGGTCTTTGCAACCTAGACTTTAATTTTTGATTATTGTGGAATGGATATAAAAATAGATAACAGAAGGTTATATTAATACAGGATATATTGGGGAGGAGGGACTTTATAATGACACCTTTAGAAATATATTTGGATTTTTTTCAATTGGAGGTATGTTGCCAAACTTCAAGAGAGTGATTCTAGTACTTTTCCTGCCTTCCAATAGAAACTGAGAGTATGCAGAACACGTGTGGTACACACGATGCTGCAGTATTGTTCAAGAACTTGTCTGAATTCCGTGAGACTGCATAATTCATAGTGGTGAACCACAGTTAAATAAATCTCACCACCAAAATAGGCATACTTTTTCCTACCACTAAACTGTGGTTTTTGTAAAAACCTATCATTTCCAAACAAATTAAAAAGCTATTCTATAATAGTAGTGTTTTAAGTCTAGAAGGAGTTTAATATCCTGATATTTTGTTTGTATCTTTTCACTTATACAGCAAGGAACCTAATACATATCCAACAGTACAGGCCCCAGAAGGACTTTGATTCAGGAAAGCTCTAGTCCGGACCTCACTGATGGGAAGCTGGTGCTTACTGAAATGAGGGTGGTTCTCCTGAGCAAGGCCAAGGGTAAGTAAACTTATAGCATATACAGAACTAAAATACATTTTCCAGAAATAATAATAACATATTTTTTTTTTTAAATTCAGAGCCTCAAACTCAACAAGTGCTAGAAGTAAATGCTGCCTCCCAATGGAAACATAAAGTTTGTTTCCCAATAAAACAAACCACAGAATTTCTAGTCCATTTGTTTTAACATACCTCTAGGAAGAAAAGAACGATTTTTATTCTGGACTTCACAATCAAAAAACATCATTTGGTTTATGAATTTCATACCAGTGGGCTCACAATATGGGCTCATACAAGTGGGCTCACAACTTCTGGAGTAAGGCGCATGTCTTTTACCTTTAAAAACCACTGCTTGAAAACTGGTCAGAAATACAAGGAGGCAAAACTGGAATAGTGGTAGAGTTCAAACAAGGTCATGAAGTTCATGAGAAATACAATTTATCTTATGATTCTGCAATTTACCATACAGCTTCACAACTCGTAATTGCAATATCACTGTCACACGTGTGCTACCAACAGATGCATCTGTCTGGTCACAGAATCTGTGGCTGCGTTAGGGATGTCTGCTAGTGGCATCTATTTAGATGCTTGATATGTATCTGAGTGCAAATAAGTAATACACATTATTTTATAGTCAGTGAGACATGTCATTAACTTCTTAGTAACACAGGAATGGATTAAAAAAAAAATCACTTGAATTTCCACTGTAAGCTAGAGCTCATAGGCAGAGAACATTTCTGAAAACTTTCAGAACAGAGAAATAATCTTCTGGGAAAGTTACAATAGATTCAAAATACATGTCTAGAATCTAAATGCTTCCTCAGCCTCAACAGAATAAACAATGCTTTCTAGGTAACTACTGCAGCTCTTTTGATAACATATATATTAATAAATTAAAAATGTCTGTAGATTGACAAGTGTTTTGTGGGCTTATACTGGAAAGCCAATAACTAATTATGAAAGCCTGACTTGACTAATCAATTATTCAGATGAACATTAGGTGCCTATTATATGCGTAAACATGGGAATTATATTTCCCCTAAGTAACTTTCTAAAATAACAAACCCAAAACATGTAAATTTGAAACAGCCAGAAATGGCACTATTATGCCCTTATTGCACATGCAGAACTCCCACTGAATAATTCAGGGAACAGTGAATCGGGAACCTCGGTCTTTGACTCTGAGCAGCACAGCAATAGCAGCACATGCCACGTAGTATTTGTTATGCATGTAATATTGATTTAGCTCATTCTTGCTGGTCATGTTTCAAATTCATTTCATATTTAGGAGATAGGGAAAAGGAGTAGCGCCTCTGGATTGATATTTGCAATATATTTTTATGCCTGTTGAACACAAGATTATGTGATAAATTAGTAAGACCGTGTCTTTTGATTACAGGAAGAACAAGCCTTTGAAAATGAGCACCAGTGAGGTAATGAATTATGTTTTGAAAAGGTTTATGCTTGCTACATTCCCCACCTCCTGCTTGTAACGATTGGGAGAGCGCTTGTATTACAGAATGGATTCACTTTGTTTCTTTAAGGCACAAACCACAACAAAGAAATGCAGAATTGTCCTTTGCATTTAGAAAAGACCATGCTCTTAAACAGCATACAGCAACAGGGAAACCAGAAATAGATGTGAGCAGACACCTGCTGACAAACAGTGACAAATCCCACTGACACTGCAGTGACCCCCAGTTAGTCAAGATTTAATTAAGGAGTATAATTAAGTCACTGGAACAGAACACTAATGAGAGGTGGTTTTTTATATGGGTAATTACACATAAGAATACAAAGTAAACTAGACCCCTACATATATCATTAAAATGACCAGTATAGAATGACAATCAGGACTTAAATATTTTTGGTTTTTCTCTGCAATAATGCAGGTTGAGACCCCCCATCTTGTCAAGCATGTGTAACATGCTCACGAATGCTCCTGGCCCAGCCATGCATGTGTCTAAGCATGTTGGTAACATGACCTTGGTGGCACAATGCACATCACCACGGCTACGCGTGCATGGGACTGCCAGGCTCTGTCTGTCACTGCATTCGCCTGTGTTTGTACTCGGCAGGGGTCACTTGGGCTCCTCTTCTAACAAATGACATTCTGTTGCTATTCTCTTACAAGTAACACAGCCTCTGGATTTCATTTATCACAGGTGTTGATTACAAGGAAGACATAGGTTACAAATTGTTCCAATGATTATTTGCACGTTGGTCACAATTTACCTTTACAATCAAACGACAAGAGATTTCTTACAGCAGATCCATACCCAGTTCTCTGGAATTTATTTTGGGAATCTTCAGGCAGTTGAATGAAATAGCTGAAATATCTCTGACTATATGGGATTTGCTTATATTTGCTTGTATTTCAAACAGAAAAGTATTGTAAGGTAGATTTACTAGACCAACATTTTAAACTAGGGTGGAAAACATCATCATGAATAATGATCATGACAATGGTAGGGGAAAAACAACTTTCCTATGGTCTTGAAGATTTAGAAGAATGCCTGTGTAGTTTGGGGCCAACCCTCTGCTGGGATTACTCTATCTGCTCCCAGCTGGTAGCCTGCAGTTCATGACAGCCTTTTATCCGTTATCAAAGCAACAAGTGGAAAAGCAGATCCTCCTGCCTGCTAACACTCTGTTCTGTTCTCTCTGTAGAATTTCTGCTTCTAAATCTTTCCTTTTAACAAGTCCTCAGATTTCCTTCCTACAGCGGCAGGAGACACTAAATATCTCTCAAGCTTCTAGCTCACTTGTCTAACTTAAACTCTGTAGAACACTAAAGGAAGAAAGAATAATTGCTCTGCACCAGTACATTTTCTACAGGAACTGACTGAAATGCAGAATGAGCCCGATCTTGCTCACATTGGAGCGCGCAGAGTTTAGCAACTGAGTTCAGTGACAGCAAAAGAAGAACCTAATTACTCAAACAACATGGTACCAATATAATGCTTTTACAATTTATGTAAGTAAAAGTTTTACTGTTGCAAAAACTAAGCAAACAAACTGCATTGAAACTGATGTCATATATCCTGCATTTACTTTGCTATTTAGTAACATAGGAAAAAGAAAAAAGGTAGAAGTAGGAGATATTTAAGTATAATTTATGAAAATTCTTTCAAGCAAAATCTATCCACTGAAATGGAACGATTATTTGTTATTAAAACACATATAAACGAATATATTTTATATAGAAAAATACACATTCCACTTCCCTTTAAGTCATGCTATCATGGAATAATGGGTCTTAGATACACAATCCTGTAACAGTAACTACAATCAGGTAAAAATTAAGAGAATTTAACAAACCATTATGTTGGCTACATTAAACAAAAATATATGTTAAGATTTTGGGTTTTTTTTTTGTCAAACACTTTGGTTTTTAAACAGATTTTCCCACAATTTATGACAGCCATGCAATGACAGAGGATGCCATGAGAATGCCATTGTGGCAGTGAATCTGGGACTTGCTCCTTCTCTGAGCCAAGGCCTTTGCCACCAGACTCCTTTGTGCATGACAAGGTGCCCCTCTGAGCTGGCCACAAGAGATGAGGCAGGGCCAGGTCCCGCCAGCGCCGTGCCCTGCCCACAGCACGGTCCTGTCACTCTGAGCAGGGCCAGCTCTGGGGCCTTTGGTGCTTTGCTGAGACATGAGCAGTAGCATCTCATTTTCATGAGGTGCCTGAGGTAAACATTCTGGAGAAGGACACAAAAATTTCAAGATACGAAGTTTCTATCTTAGTTTTTTTTTTTTTGCATAAGCTGAAGCACATGCAAAAACCCTATCAGAACTATAATACAATAAACAAGGGAGGTCATAAACCTTACGCAAATTATTTCCCCATTTTCATTTTTCTGCTGGCATGTGCCAGTATAAAATATGGGGTCAACAGGAGTGACTTCTGCATGGGCTGCAGACACACGAGTGCATAATGGGTCCCTGACATCTTCTTCTGCCCCATTTTCGTCCCCACGAGGCTGCGCCAGCCCGGCCGCGTATGAATGAACAGAAGTGCCTTTCATCCCCCACTTGCCTGGCGCTTCAAAAGGAACTACCAAAATAGCAGCAACAAAAATCCAGCCGCCTGCCAAAAGGCCCGCACACGTCCCATTCTCACAGGCATGCGAAAGGTTGGAGAGCTCAGCAAAATTTTTATGTACGGGAGCAGGCCCAAGGAAAACTCACACGCCATAACCAATTGTGGACAGAGGATCATCTATCAGCAGACAAATGCAGGAACTCCAGAATGTCTCTCCTCAAATGAAATAATATATCTTTGAAAGCCAATGCCCGTTTTAGGCCTGAGGCCCATATATCAAGCCTGAGAGGCTTGTGGATACGCTCCAGGGCCATTAACCTTCCACCTGTTTCCCCTTGTCCTTCAGGATGAGACCCTGCCCTTGATTTTACTCCCTTCCCCTGTTCATCTTCCGACAGAGTGTAAATGTAAAGCAGAGGGCCTGTGAAATAATTCAAAGGCAATGGACCAGGGACATGGTTACAAATCTCTGCCACTGGCACTGTGACTTATGCAGGCAGTTTGTCACACATGAGCCAGGTGACCTCTGTGACATAACAGAGAAAAATATCGCCCAAGATCAAAAGATGAGATTCAGAGCACTCTAAGTAACTCCGGTGTACACAGCCGCGCTATGCGGTGGCCAAGGGTTTCCTCTCCTCCCAGTGCTGCTCGCTCTGCTCACTAGCGGGCGAGACACACTCCTCCTAATTTCAGTTATCTCTTTTTCTCTCATCTCTTTGGAAATCTTTCCTGTAACCTGAGCATCAACATTTTTCTCCTTCTGAAGCCCTTCTTTTTCAAAAAAGATAATTAAACTGACAAGGAGTGACAGCAAAGTGTCATTCAGCAGATAAAAATTAATGCATAAAAAGCAGTATGATTGAAAATGGTGGATTAGTCACTTTTGCAAACAGTTTTATTTTAATCAAGTAATTTTTGAAATTAGAAGTATAACTAAAACTTTTTATGAGCAATGATGTCCCTAGTTTTGCAATCAAAAATGTCCAAAGTCTAAAACATTTACTGGGATTCAACTCTCATGATGGTAAAATTGAGAGTAGAGTTAGTATTAAAAATGATGTAATAGACCCAGATAATACACTTCTGTACTTGTTCATATTTTACAAAGAGATATACTACAGAATAACAGCCACTTGAAATAAACCAAATCAGATTGATTTTTTAAAAAATCTTGAATTCATTTTTCAAGCTGTGTGCTACATAGGAAGTTTCCCATCTGTTTTGTACATTCAGGACTCTCTGCTGGGTGCAGACAAAAGACTAAGGCCTAATGCAGTGTTTCTCTTTTACTCCCTGTAACCTAATGGTATGTCTGGTATGGACATTTAATTTTGTCTATTTCATAAATTAAAGAAAACCCACAACTGTCACAGTATCCCCGGCATGATGATGAAATGAGAAATACAACTGTAGCTAGACCAGCCTAAATCCCATTCTAATCCTAAATCACTTTGGCACTTGCCAAGATCTAGTTGATGAAAAACTCAGTTTGACCCATGAATGTATATAAAAAACACGTATACAGACATACACACACACAGAAATTCAAACACAAGTGTGCTGAATGTTACCTTATCAGCTTTTTCACCCTGCTTCATCTCATGCTGACTTGGAAAATTTTGCAACATTCAACTCTTACTCAAAATCACCTCGTGTTCCACTATGGAAATACATAGAAATTCACTAAATTTAAAAGCATAAAAAAAGTTGGACCATGGATAGGTCTTGAGGCTAAATCACGCAGCGGTTACAAAGAAACGCACAGCTGAAAATCATTTCATGTTTCCCGCTGACTAAAACCTGACATACAGCAGTAAACTGCTCTGTTGCAGAAGGCTGCAACAGTAAACACAGTAAATGCAAGATTAGTATTATAAAAAGATTACTGTGAAGAGTTACCAAATGCATGTGTAAAAATAAGACAGCTGTTTGATTTTATAGTGCTAAAATCTTTTGCTTTTGTTCGGGCTATATGGTTAAACACACATTTTCCTCATTTTAGTATCTCTAAAGAAAGTCTGTCAGAGACACAACAGTCAGCAATTACAGGTCAGTTTTGTCACCAGTTTCACTAAATTCCAAGTCAAATCCCAGATGTCTTCATTTTCAAAAATACCTGGTGTTACTTTTTTTGTGTAAAATATAGGTGTTGCAACCAAATTTTCTGGCAGTCAGATCTTTAGCTCTTTTACAGTCCTACTGAATATATTAATTTGTATTTAGTTTGGGTTTCACTCAGGCTTTCTGCATTTTTTAAATATATTTGATGTATCCCTGAAAAATTAATATTTAATTTAAAAAGCACCTAACCCAATCCATTGCCTTTTACAGTAAGTATGATCTAGTGTATCTGCTTTTGTAATATTCATGAAATCTGGAAATCAAGGCTAGGCATCATATGCTACCATCATATGCTAATAGAGGGTTTTGCTCATTTGAGTGTTTGATCAGTTTTGAATGCCCAAATGGCCTATTAGAATTTCCAAGACAGAAACTACTGTAAATGTTATTATATGTATAAAAATGCTATGATATAGATATAATAAATTTTACTTTTTATAGATGCGCACTCAGATTCACATGAAATAATGTCTCGCTTACCTCCTTCCGTGTGCCTTTTTTGTAAATAGCTACTGAGCAAATATTTTACAAAACTGAAGGTTAAATTACCCTGATTCTAAAGAAGAGAATTTGACTCTTGGTTATAATATAACAGAATACCTTGTCGTGAGCAAAAAAGCCTTAAATTAATTGGTTTACACAGTAACACATGCTACAAGCCCAGATAATTGTATTTTTGAGTCAATGTGCCTCTAGGATTCAGGCATTTGAAACAAAATAAAGCAAGGAGTATTTAACATTAACAGTAATTTAACAAATAATAATAATTTGGGGCATGAATCATTCCTTACATTCCTTTCCAACTACAGACAATTTCTGTTGGGAAGAGTGCCATATAGTATCGACAGTGACAACAAATTGTATTGTCCGGTGAACATCTGTTTCCGACTCCCACACTGATATTGCAGGTTGGCTACTTCTGATTTAGTCTTCACAGGCTGCCCAGCCACAGAGGAACTGGAAATTACTGGTACATTCAACTTTTATTATTGGAACACAGGAAAACTTTATCATCATGCTGGGAAGTTCTGTGTCTTTTGAATTATTGGAAGGTAATGTGAGCACAGAAAGCCACATTGCGACAATTGTTATGACGAAGGAGAAAAGTGGCTTCTGTTCATTGTGTCTGTCCATATACATGGGCATGACAGTCTGAGACTAAAATCTCAAAATGGAACAGTATGTCTGTTTTCAAGATGTGATGTTTGATGATGAGGGTTTTGTGAGGGGTGTTTATTTATAATAAAACCAGCAGCATTGCAAAAAAAGACCAGATTCTCCCAGTCTTGCTCAAGATGTGGCATAGTGTCCCTATACAAAATATCTCTGAAATTCAAAGCAGTTTCTATAGGGCAGAGCAGACTGAAGTTTAGTTTGAATTGCAGGCTCTGGCCCCAGAGAACTGAGCTGTTCTACCTCATACGTACTGCACCAAGTTACTATGATAGCAATTGAAACAGTAAGGCTGTCTTAACTAGCTGAAATCACTACTGTTAAAAAGAAAATCAAAGTCAATGCTAAGCAATTTTTTCAAAACTAAGGGGAGCTTGTTAGAATGATCAATGTCATTATTCTCAGTTACACCACCATTGATGGAAAAAGGTTAAGTTCCACTTTGGCTGGGAAAAAGAAGATACATTCTTGATAGGCACCATGTGCCAGTTTGATAAAGCTCCAACTCTTGATCTGTAAACTATTTTACAGAGAAAGGAGAGCAAGAAACTCCACTGAACTCCTGTTAACACTAATTAGAGTTGCCAGCATGCAGTGGAATCAAAGCCAAAACATGTGGAGCTCCCACTGAAGTCAAGAGGAGAAGGGTGTGCCTTAAAGGAGAGGCATGCAAATTAAAAATAACCACATTAAAAATGCGGTTCAACGTTACCAAATGAGCTGCTCATGTAAATACTCACTTTGAGGTCTAACCCTTCCTACTGGGAACACTCTCCCTGAAAGTTCATTCCTAGTCAGGAGACGGCATTGTCCTTGACCACACTTGCCAAATCTTATGAATGATGGGTCCAAACCATGGACCATGTAAAGCAATTGCTATGTGTTTCTTTCTACTTAAAGTTGTTACTGTTGTTGCTGTTAAGATTCTTGTTGTTTATTCACTGTTCTATAAGTAAGGACTATTATTTTTCAAGTCCTGCATCAGAAAGGCAGTGCTACTCCTTACAGCAAAATTGGATTTCTCAGAAACTTGAAAGTCTAGGTAGAATCTTAGCAATATGACAAATATTCCAAATTGTGTTAGGACAGTCCATGTCTTGGCCTCAGATGCAGAAAAATTACCTTTTCTTGTTTTTCATGAGTATAATATGTACTAACCCAAGCAATACTCAGTAGTATTTGTTTGTGAGCAGCTGGCTTGCGAGCTATGTCCTGCTCTTCTCTCCATGTGTAGATAAAAGGTGCATCAGTGACTGTGGAGTTATCAAAAAAGAAACTGAAACTATTTTATGCTGTAGTAACCTGAGTAGGAGCTACACATTAGTTTTGGCTTCCAGTTGCACACTGGATTATTTGCACCACCAACTAATTTAGTCTCGTGTCTCCTAGCGGCCAGTCTACTACCTCCCTGCCATCTTGTACAATTCTAGAGGCTGGGTTTTTATTGCCCAAAATCCACTGCACAGACAAACAGAAGCAGAAACAGAAACTTTGGGCAATTGTCACTACAAATGTTACTATTCTTTCTACATGTTTTTGCTGTTACCTGAAGGAAAGTTAATACTTAGGATTTAATAACTGTGGTTTTATTGTGATTTTTACTGAGCTCCAGAAATATCAATATGGTGACTGCTGGCCTGTATGACCCACACACTAAAACTATTTCTCAATTACTTCCATGTTTTCCAAAAAGGGTGCACAAAGATTTTGAGGTCTTGTCACTGAAACCACTGACTGATGGAAGGAAAAGATCAGTGGAGCCCAAAGCCACAAATAATTGCAGTTACTGATGCCTATGTAGTGGCCGTGGCACTACCACAATTCCCAAGAAAGAAAAAGGAAAAGAAGATTAAGTAGATAACAAATTAGGCGTTTAGAAGTAACACATGGCAAATGAAACTTAAATGCTTGACACAGGCAGCTTTACAGAAGAAAACAGAAAACTAGCAAATACTATGAGTGAAAATGGAAATACAGTGTTCAAGATCTGAACTTGCACTTCTTATTTGGACAAAATTCTCTTTGGTTACAGTAAAACTTTTTCTAATATGCAGTACAACACTGGATCCATAAGCACAGCCTGACTTACACTGAAAAATACTATATACAAGGCTGGTTTTTTCAGCCCACTGTTCAGGACAGCCAGCAGTTATAGGTACGTATTTATTTCCTCGCACAGCTGAATTTTGGCCATAGCATGGAGACAAGAAAGGTTCCCATCACTGTTTGTCTTTTCTGCCCATCCCTTGAAGAAGGATAAAGCAGATCAGCATGTGACTAGACAGCCCTGTCTCTGCCTCCCCTAAAGTGCTGGATCATCCGTGAGACTAATCAGTTGCCTAAGAGATGCAGAAAGCTGCTTCTTGAGTGGTGAGGGATTATGACTCAGCACCACCAGTGTGCTCATTACTCAGGACAAACTTGGAGACTGCAGTAAGTATTCCCCAATAAATACCAAAAGGTATCCAGATGAAACAAAGAGATGGTGTTGATTGTAACATCAGAATAAAGATACAATTCTGCCTCACATTCAGTGTCACTTAGTCAGGGTGATGTTTCCTGTACTCAGTGAACACGCCAGTAAAAGAATTTCCTTGGCATAGAGACAACATGGAAATGTCCTTTTAAAATCAGTTAATACCAACAGAACTCATGAGCTAGCTGGAACCATTTCCTATGCTATGGAAAGAACACTCAAATAAGGTTAACTAAGACATTTCACCCTCCCAGCCTCCCCCCTCCCCATCTATTTCTGGATGTCTTCTTTTGTTCACCCTTTGCTAATTATAGTGGCCTTGCTTAGGTGATATTTATAGTCTTAAAAGAGTTGCCTGACTTTTAGAACACTTTATTCATGTATATTTCCTGTGTTTATTGTTGCCTTAACTAATTTTTAAAAATTAATTTTACTTGATCCAAGATTTTATTTAGCAACAAAATATCAAAGTAACTTTTCCTTCAACAAATGCAAGACCTGTATTTAGATGTAAAAAGGATTTTTCTATTTCTGAATTTCCGAAAACGGATTTTAGTTTCTTGCCTTCTCCAAGTGATGAGTATGTCAGAAAACTCCAGAATCAGACACAATGAAATTTCTTTTTTCACTGAAGTATGGCTACTTGGTATTTTATTTTACTAATGTATCTTTTTNTGTCAGTAATGGTTACTTTAATGAGTGGGGTGTTTCAAGACACAGTGGTAAATATTTTTTTTCTAGACTGACTTGATGTTTTCCTAACCACCTATAACTGAACTTCCACAGGTTACAGATGTGGAAAAAGGACACTGAAAACGTCTACATAAAATTACGTCTTCACTTTCCCACCTGCATCTTATTTCATCACTTTTTTAGTTTTTCTTCATTCTTTCTTAAATCTGCCCTTTTATTTCTTCTGCAGTTGCACTGAAAATGTGCCTGTAGTGATGCCAGTAGCGACAACTTTCAGTCCCTATTTCAAAATAGCAAATCAAGAACATTTTAGAGGAAATTTTGATGCCTGCCTTTCAGCTTTATTGAAAACAGATGGATTTGGGGAGATGTTAGAGCAAAGCTAACTGGTGGGTCACCTTTCCGCAGAAGGGCTTTCTCCATCCCTTGATGCTGCCGCGCAGTCAGGCGCGGACACCGGGAATGGAGGTCTGCGCAGAGCGCCGGGCACCCGCGGCTCCCGGCGTGTCCCTGTGCCGTGTCCCTGTGCAGTGTCCCTGTGCCGTGTCCCTGTGCCGTGTCCCTGTGNGCTGGAGCCCCGAGCTGCGGCGGCTCCTCGGGCCGCCGGCCACGACGCCTCCGATCGGCCCAGAGGCAGCCTCAGAGGAGCAGAGCAGTGGCTCGAGATAGCCGCTTTTTTTCGGCTTTCCTGCCTCGTTATTTGGTGATGCCTGCCCTGGGCACAGCCCCTCGCCTCACCTGCCGGCCCCCGCACCCCTCATGGCCCCAGCCGGGCCTCACCCACGACTCCTTTCAAGCTCCAGTGACGGCCCTGGGCTCCCTCACTGCCGGTCCGTGTCCCAGTCTCGTCCCTTCCAGTCCTGCCGTGTCCCTGGGGCTCCCAAGGCTCTCTGTGAGGGACGTGGAGTGGGGTAACCCGCTGGGGATGCGGCCCCTGCCCCTCAGCGAGGCTGAGGCGATGCTGCTGCCGTGCCCGGCTGTTTCTATGGCACATAGAGAGCAAATGTTTCAAATCCATTTCCTGAGG
The DNA here is from genome assembly GCA_013397315.1 of Donacobius atricapilla. Lineage (NCBI taxonomy): Eukaryota > Metazoa > Chordata > Aves > Passeriformes > Mimidae > Donacobius > Donacobius atricapilla. The sequence continues at coordinate 1,708,278 of WBMY01001677.1, forward strand.
GGCTAAGATGGTGTGATTTAGCCATTGGCTCTGAATAAAACTGTGCTGGAATGGAGAATATTCAAGTCCTTTAGTATGTTCCTGTGCTTGTACAGCTGTATAAGGTGTCCAGCCTGTTCTGAGTGGTCCTACAATTTGCAGCACAAATAAAAGCTCTCAGCTAAAAAGCTAAAGCTCTCAGCTTTAGGCCTTCTGTCCAATAATGAGTCTGATGACTGAGTGTTGTGGAAAACATATTTGTGATGCTACTAGGGCAGCACCAGTAACATTCGTGGCGAGGAGCTACACAGTTTCTCACTCTCCTAGGTGCATTTTGTTCAGATGTTGTACTTCTACGAGGCTTTCATGTGGCTGTATAGAAGATCATCCATTTATATGATGCAGCTTCAGCAGGGCTTAACAGGAAGTGTGTAAGCCACTTCAGTATGGCTGGGGTTTCATCCTTACTGCAGGTGATCCTAAAGGCTACAGGTTAACAGAAGAACATCCTTAAATCTGACCAGCCTTGATAAATTTATAAAGGCAAACTTCCATTGTAACTGGGAGCCATCCCATAGAACAGAACTATGATACAGGTATTGGATACAAGTGCTGGTTCTGAATGATACAGGCACCATACAAAAACTCTGGATCAGAATGAAACAAGTTCTCTTCCTGCAGTAAGATCTACAGCCTGGTTTTACAAAATGGCATTATTTGCAGATGGAAAACAGCTCTTTTTGGGATTTTTTGGGGGGGCAAAAACTTGGAAAAACTGGAGATCTTTGCAAGTAAAGATCTGTCATTCTGACAATAAAAATGTGAGCTTACTAAGTGAAATCAGGCAACATATCTGATTTTTCCAAGAGACTGGCATTGTTTAATTTTCAATGTGCAAAGCTCTCTATCATTTGGCAAAGCGATCAGGCCTTCACAGCAGAAAATTACAGCTAAAAATTGTCTGAAAATACAACGGACTGTCAACATAGCTGAGCATTCCCTGTTCAATTTCTTAGTACAGCAGTTATTGTTGGAGTTAAGTTTAACATCCCTTTGGACTACTCACAGCTTGCAAGATCTAAAGAGCACTGGTTTTTCATCTCGCCCTACAGCAATGTGATATACATTTGCTAACACACCCAAGTAATCTTTCTGTGTCACTGCTGGCAATTGTCAAACTTAAATTGGAAGCTTACATTTTGAAGGAGAACAATTAAACTGTAATATTAAACTTCTGTTTTATGTAACCAATACCTCGAACTCAGATTAACTCAGCGTTTGCTTCAGGACTTGTCGCAGGAGCGGCTGTAGCCATGTAATTACTTGTGTCCATACCTCAGGCTATTACATCTCTACTTCGGGGCTGGCAGCTTTTTGAATTGTTACTTGCTCAAATTTTCTCTGTAAGTAACAAAACTTTGTTACTGCACCGCGGCTGTTCAGGGCAGCCTGGGTAACTTTGCTGGTGAACTGCTGGGGGCCGGTGCACTCAGGTGCAGAAGTGGCTGTGCTTCCAAAAACACCTACATGGAACATGGTGCTTAGTCACCGCATGATGCTTAACTGAGAAGTAGATAGAAAATTACTAAATCCAGAGAGACTACTCAGTCTCCTGCTAGCACGGCTAACATCCCACACCAGAGTGAAACTAAAGTACCAGCTCTGACATGGAAGGGCATAAGAGAAGGTCACCTTTCTCTTTTATGCCTAAAAACATGCCAGCGCTGAACAAACTGTTAGGAACGGCTGCAAAACCACATGCCTGCATGCTGAAATAGAGTGTTTCGTCACAGCCTTTGTTCAGGGAAGAGCCAGAATATCATCATGAAGTTTATTCTAACAATATGTTCCTCTACATTTTTAAATATTTGAGGAATATTTTTCTTAGATCCAGATACACTGAAGCCAGCAGTTACACATGGCTAATCTGATTACTGGTATCAAATGTAGTCCTGCTCCTCAGTTTCTGGTAGCTTTCCTGACTAAAAGAACACCGCAGAAATTTTATTTCATCAGCTATGTGAGTTGCATTTCCTGTCCTGATAAACACACACTACAAAGTCCAAAAGCACTTCAAGTTATCAAACTGCACTTGATTACTTAAGTCTTAATAATGTATCACCCTTTCATCGTCCTGAAAAGTTTTAAGGTATTTCACTGCTGATCTTTTTCCCAAAAAAAACCCAAACCAAACCAAAACAAACCCCTCCCCCCAAAAAAACCAACCCCCAAAACCAGCAAAACCAAAACTATTTTTTGCTATTCTGTGCTAATTTCATTTAATAATTTTATTTCTGTACTGTAATTCCTTATTTTCTATACATTTCTTGATACTCAACTACATATGGACTGAAATTTGAAATTAAACCTGGTATATAGAGTGTTATATTATTACATCTATCTAAAGTGATTTCACAGAAGAAATAAAGAGCCTCCAGGAGTTCTGTTAATCCTATTCACATTAAGTTTGCACTTATAGAAATAATTTGAAATTCTGATAATATAGTTGGATTTCTGAGGATTATGTAACATAAAGGTAGGCCTTTGTTAGTTTATGAACTGCCAAAATATCTGTGATGCCATGTACAGTGCAATTTCTATAGACAGGGTCCTTTGGAGATATGTGATTAAACCACAGTTTCTTTGAAGGCCACAGCTAATGTAAGCGTGAGCAAATTTATATGTACATCAAAAAATCTGACTTGGGACTGATAGTCAGACATCAATGAATGGTCTAAAATTTCAAACTCAGTGAATAACTGTAGGATGAGCTTTTTTACCATGAAGTGCACTGGTTCTTCCTGCAATCATTCACTACAAGGTTTGTGCTCACATGGTACTTTGACCTATGACATCCTCACTAAAATAACCAAATAAGGCAAGGTAGCTTTTTTGTGAGTCACCATTCTTTTAGTGCCTTTTTTGTAACTATTAATATTCAGTTGATTTTTTCTGATCCTCAGCCAGAAGAAAGTATCCTGAGGACTGTTCTACAATGCAGGTCCTGTGTTTCTCCTGCTCCAAGCAGAGACTGCTTTCTTTTATGGGTTCAGGAATAGTTAGCTCTGGAAGCAATCTTTGAATTTTCCCTGACGTGGGCTGATGAGGAAAGATCAGTCCAGAGAAGCTGTCTGCATCCTTCCTTGGGGCCAGGCAGCCTTTGGACTCTAGCACCTCTTGCAATATTTTCTTTTTAGCTTTGTACAAAGACCTTTCACCTGACTAAGACAGCCTGCGACAAATCTAGCATCCCCAGGGCATTCCTGAGTTTTCTTAGCTGAGGATAAGATGGATATATCTTACTTTTATATTTACTGAGCTTTCAACAACTCCAGAATAGCAAACAAAGTCTTTCTTTACTAACTATTACTATTACTATTACTATTACTATTATTACTATTACTGTTGCTATTACTATTAACTACTATTACTATTATCCCTAGTCTCTTGGGATGTTACCTCTGTATTATGTCATCTGTATATAAAGAACCAAACAGAAATAGATCTCATTTGGAATAAAAAAGTAATACATAACATCAACCCCCAGAATTTTTGACTTAATAACTCCTTACAAAGTATTCTGACTGCACAAGACATGTAGAGATGTTTGAGATTTTAGCGGGTGTTTAATTCAAATTTACTGGATTGCAATTGACTGCTTTGGATCTTACTCTGATATTATTATTAATCCTGACTGGTTGGCTTCTTTAATTTTTCCATTAGTTTCTGATATCCTACATGAAGGTGAGAGGATCTGCTCCTCAGCTAGGGTGAACGTTACCCTTAAATTACATACTCAAATCCATACACAGGTCATATTCAAATGCAGTGCATGCTGTGGGTAGTTCTATACAGTCAATATTTTTCCCTTTTACATCCTTAAGTATGTAACATATACCAAAAGAGACGATAAAATTTTGTAGATCAACAAGTGAGAAGATTGCGATAAGCTTAAACTGGTAAAAGCTTCAGAAAATAAAGTTTTAAACCAGATATTTTTTCATTTGAGATTTCTTTGAAAAAAACCCAAAACTGCAGTCAAAAGGAAAGAAACAAGGAAAATTAAAAGCTGTAGCTCAGTGGTGGGTTTTTGTTATTATCTCTAGGGTAAATGTGGCCTAAACCACTGATGGACCGGGACAGCATTTTATCTCATATCCTCCCCCTGAATTCTGCGAACTACAAATCTCTACATTTAACAGAAAGGAAAATGATTGCTCCTTTATATGAATTGAAGAGACCAGAGTGTAAGACAAAATTTAGAATGAAGTGAAAAGATACAGTAAAGAGTTGTAAACATGCTGCCTAGTAACTCACAGCCCATTCTGCGAGGCATCGCTCATCATGACAAAGCCAAGATGAATTGCATACAAACCACATTTATAATTTTGTACTGTTTAATTATTTGAGTAATTTAAAATTTTAGTCGCAGAGATCTGCTAATGCACCTGTCTTATCTGAAAGACACCTCAATATTCAGTTGTTTAGACAGGTAGGAATAAGAGTAAAATATCTTTTTGAGCAAAAACATACTTCTCAGCTGTGAATAGATAGGGAACAAAGTTAGCTGTTCTGAAAATCTAATTGCATCTTTATCACAATTGCCTCCCCTTCCTTCTGCATTTAAAATATGTCATATCCTTAGGTGGCTTTTTTTTTTTCCCCTCTCCCACAGGTATTCATGTTCTGTGGAGCAATCTGAAATAGCTACTTTTGCTACCTTGATCAGAAGAACCTGAAGTCATGGATAGGTAGAAGAGAGCTGCATTCAGGAAAGGTTTGGAAGTCTTTTGTTTAATATTGTTCTTGTCCTCACAACTGAAAAGAGAGATGTTGTTACCCAGTGCTGTTAAAAAAGTAGGGTCTGATCTAAATGTTCTTTTGAAATTGGAAAGCTTAAAGTTCTTAGCATTGTGTATAATCTGGTCCCTAAATTTTGGATGTGGATGGATTTCTGAATGAGTTGTTTTTGTTCTGGAATGCTGTGCAATTTTGTTGATCTTGTCCAGCTAAAAAAGTAATCTGGATGTGCCAGAAGGTATGAAACTGTCTGACCTTGAAGCTTCCAAGATACAAAGGGTACAAACACTAAGGTGAAAGCAATGCCTTCTACGAAAGTGTGAAAATCAGTTCATGAGCCAAGGGCTCTATGCAGAACATTTTTAGAATATGTGTATTTCCAGAAGTCTGTGTGTACATGGTAATGTACAATACATCCAGAACCAGGAGAAGCTGGTCAGCATTTTCATAAACAAATGTCTGCATCTTTTGTGTCCATCCAAGTAAAGCTAGGTTGGTTGAAGAATATAATCCAGGCTGAGGTTGGAGGCAAAGGCCATCTTTAAAACTGTTCCCAGTATAGCATGTTGAATGCTTATAAAATCTGTCACTTTAATCAAAAATGGAATTTTAGGGCAGATCATAACTTAAAAAGTTTGTATGCTGGAAGGTATATGTGAGACATTCATTTTTAACTCTAGAGTACTTTACTCTAGATTAAAGTACTCCACAATGTATGGATAGAAAGATCTGGTCTCATATGTTTACCACATAGTCTATTCAAAATATAGCATGTCCTCAATTTTTCAATTATTTAAAGTGAGTAGCGTGGCTTATAGATGGGTACAAAATTGTATACAACTGAAATAGCAAACATGTGACAGTCTTCTCCTCTCTTTAATGCATTTTGGTTTTCCTCTCTGAGTAAACTTCCTCTCTTTCTCTTTGAATAGACTGAGCTTTCAATGATTCTCACAAAAAAATGGAGAGAAGCTGGAGTTGCATATGCAGCACATACAGCTTGCTTTTCTTGTAATCTGGCTTGATGTCATGTGTCCCTGGCATTATGGTCATGACAGACACACTGTTGTGCCAAGCTCTCAGTGCAGCTTTTCAATGGATCTCCCTTTTGTGCTCTTAACTCATGTGGATTCAATTCTCAGTGAAATCCTACAGTAATTGTTATATTTGGAAGATGAGTTATTTTCTCTTAGCTTGAAAGTAGTCAGAATTTACAGGCAGTCACAAAACTTTACAGATTTCAGTAGCAAATACTTGTGGCAAAAACATCTCTATAGCAGACAGACAGTAACTAGCAATGTAACAGGGAAATTCAGACGTGTGTTGAGTTCACTGTCTTGAGGGGTTTTCTGAGACTGAAGATTATTCTTTCCAGAGCTAATTTCTGTATCAAGACAGTGGTTAAAAACTGTAGTTCCTATCTATTGTCTGATCTCCAATTGCTGGCTTGAAATTTCAGACCTGAAATTTCAGACCTGCTTTTAACAGACCACAAGGCTACTTTAACAATAAGTCTGAAAAATGTAAATGGGGGAATTTCTGTCTACCAGAAAGCCATGCATGAGGATTTCCTGGGTGCTCCAGCAAAAATATGAGCCTAGAGATCATTGTAGCAGCCTAGACTAAAAGAATCCCCCATGTATCAGTGGTGATGAGAACAAAAAGGATTCCTTGAGGTATCTACTTCCTCCTTGCTTTCTGTTTGTGTATATCCTGCTTAGGTTTCAGCCTGCACGGTTCATTAAGCACACGGGAATGCATAAAATCCACTTTATGCATTCACTTTCCCATTGAGAAAGTGAATATTCCAAATATGGACTTACATAAAGTGTGAATGGAGATGGACAGAAATGGCATTCCCCCATATGTTAAATAAGATAATGAAATAATTACATAAATGAATGTGGATGGTGTAACAGGTGTGCTTACAGCCCTGAGTACAAGCCAGACAGTGAGCGATGCTGACAGGAAAGGAGTAGAATTATGTGAAGCCTTATAGGTATTAACAATAGTTGTGATAAATACTGAAGTACAGAAAAGCTGAACTGAATATTGAACCTCTTTGCTACAGCTAATTACAGGCTCAGGTGGAAGTCAGCAGCAAGTTTCTCCTTTTAATAGTCTGCCTACTTCAGGCCAAATAAATAAAGAATGAGATGCTTGAGGGGAGAGAAAATAAAACCCATGCTTTCCTGCTTGAAGTACAAGATCGTAAGAAGTATTTTTTTTCTTGACTGAATGATAATACAGTATAAAATTGTTACCTACCTTAAGTTCTCTAAAGAAGATGCTACTCCTAGCCCACTCAACAATGGAGAAGAGGGTTTGGTCAGCCATTTTACACATAAGCCCGAATGTGTTGAGCTTCTCATGTTTGCTTCTGTTGGCTTGCTCTTGCTGCAGATATGCCATGATTTTAGCTTGGACTTGCGGCTCGTCAGGCTCACATTTCAGGAGTTCCAATATCAGATGTGGGATACTTGCTGGTGAGCTTGTTTGATAACTATCCATGTATGAGTAGCCCATTATTGACTCGGGTGAGCTAGTGTAAGGGTCAGGGTACTCGGACTTGATAGCGCGGCTTGGAAAATGGCCATAGGTTTGGTAGCCTTGCAAACTGCCGTGGGGCGGCATTGTCATGCTGATCGGAGAGGTCACAAAGGGACTCCTGTCATAGTCTGTGGGAGGCAAGGCAGTGTGGTTGAGAGGTAGGCCTTTAGAAGCTGAATGGATGTTCTGGATTGCAGAGGATATTGTCAGGTCAGTTGGCATTGCTTGGATCACCTGAGTCATGGCTTCCAGTTTCAGTCCATTTGCTCGGATAAGAGCTTTCTTCTGCTGCTTCAATGCCCTGTCTCTCTTGTACATTGGTCCAAACTTGTTTCGACCGCCACGCATTCGGTCAGCTCGCACAGCTGTCAGGGGAAAGGAGGAATTAAATCACTATTAACACTTGGAATTGACGTTCTTAATCAAACATATACTAGGAAAGAGCAGAAATGTAAAAATGTAACTCTTTTCTTCTTCTTTTTTTTTTTTTCCCCACCCAAATTCAGAGTTGCACTTTTATTCCTAAGGAAAAGGATTTATTTTGACTTAACAAATGTCACTTTTTTTCTAGTGATTTAAATGTCACATGCATATATTACTAACAAAGAAGGACTTCTCTGTACATTGATTAGGACACGGGGACAAACACAATGGATGGCCACAGGAATTTCACACCTGCTATGGGATCATGTGGAAATCTCAATGTACATTTGGGTTTATATCAAGCTACTATGTCATTAAGAAACAAGGGCTGAAGTCCAGAATTTGTCTGAGATGTATCCAGCAGACCACATTGTCTCATTATAATAATTCCATTACTGCCTTCCACCGCAGCAAAACATCTGAAATGTAAATTGTGAAACGTTCAATAGTCACAAAGAGGAATACATTTCTCTCGGCAAAAAGGAAGCATTTCATTTTGATGATTCTGTCCAGGTTGGTGTAAAACTTTGAGATTTGTAGTTAGCTGAGCTCTATAGAAATGTTTAGCTGCAGTTGGAATGTGCAGAGAAAGCTGTCAGCTTGCTGCCTTCTACGTGAAAGATAGAAGTGAAACAGAAACTATTGACACTGTTCTGCCTTATAATATCTCTGGAATTAGAAACAATTAAAACAAATCCTACTCAGCAGCTGCCTTGGGAGTCATATTGGTGGTCTCTGTCACCGCAGTGTCTGTCACCATGGGATCTATGTAACGGACTAGTGAGGAGCTTTCACCAAGCCCACCTTGCCCAACGGCAATTAGATTGAAAGAGGAACCTTTGACAGCCTGGTGACACGTTGAGACTGCTGAGATTGCTGGAGGTTAAGTTCTTGAGCTTTTTATCTTAGGGATTAGTAGGACATTAAAAATTTATTATGAATGCTAGATACGCATAATACTGTACCTTATCGTAAGGACTTTAACGTTTAATGATTTTTTTGGTCCATGGTAATTTATGAACTAGACTTTTAAGGCTATATATATCACTATCAGGGAAATACACATATAAATGTCACAAATATTTACTATTAAGAGAACACATGTTCTTCCAATTTTCTAAACAAGGGAAAAAAGTCGTATGGATGTGTAGATAAGAAAGCTAAAGTACATTTTCTGCAGTGCCTTTAAAACTACAGGTGTTTTGTTTGAATTTGTAGGAAAAATGAGCTGCCAATATTACTGCCAAATGTTGACTTTAAACAAAATGCATGAAATTAATTATATCACTAGTAAATGTAATTGATTTTAAATCTGTATACACAGTATCCTCACAGGTACTCTGCAATTAAAAACTGTGAGACAAATCGCATTAGCAAGTGCTTTTGTATAAATCCTACTTAAATTTAACGTGAACTTTGTGTAATGACGGAAGACAAAATTTGGTCTTGTATCATTGTCAGCAAGTGAGAGGAGTTAAAAGTAGGAGTAGACAAATGTATTTCATACTTCTTCCTAATGCCAACAATGACAAAAGGATTCCACATGTCCTGTAATTGTACTATTTGAATTTGGAAGCACATGCCATGATTCAGAATGTTTAGTGCAGTGTGTCAGTGCTAGCTCAGTCTTGTGGGCAAATACAACACTATTGAATCAATCAAACTGCAGGAGGCTGATTTTTCTGTTTATCTGCAGTTATATCAACAGCTTCCCTTTGCCAGAGCTTGGTGACTGACTGGCTCTTATCCTTTCTGGTTCCCTTCATGGCTTATGGTTTTCCTCCTTGGCCTGATTTTTTCTGGTTGAGTGTCTAGGGTGAATGTCATTTTATACAATTGTAATAGTAAGGAATTTAGGAGCTTGTCCTTGGTCAAGGAAAAATGTCATCTGCTATGAAATCTGAATTTTAATATTTTATATATCAAAGTTAGAATGAACCATGTCTGATTCACAAAGTCAGGTTGATGATATTTTTGCATTTGGTTGCCTCAAAGGATATTGTACACTTTTCACTGTTCTCTGTAGATGAGAAGGTGAAATGAAGTAAAAAAGTGTACTTCAAAATGCCTTATCCTCTTTCAATCGCAATAGCCTCACAGATATAGCATCACAAAAATATAGGACACAACTTTAGAGATTATTTGGTTCCTTAATCTCAAAGGCGAGTCAGTGTGAGAAAACCCCTTATTTTATCTGTTTCTTTGTGTTTTGCCTTGTTGTCAGAACATATGTAAAAAAAAATCAAAACAACCCAAATCTAGATAAAATACAAATAAAATCAGATCACTCTCCATAGCAATTGAATATTTTTTTTGTAATCTGGACAGTTGTTACAAATTATATGTTGAATCTAAATTAAGTCTTAAAAACCTTCAAAACTATTCAATCTGCATCTGTGAATTCACAAACTTTAAAAGCCTGAAATATCAAACTATATACTTATATGACAAAATGGATTATGGTTTTGACTGGTTCCTAAATGGTAGTGATCTACCATTTACTTACGAGATTTTTTTAATAAGGCAGCAATTTCACTGACCATGCAAAGTAACCTTTTAATATAATTTCAAAGTCATAACTATATAACTTTTTAATATAAAATACAATGCATTAACATCTTATCTTATAATTTTATAGTATAGTTGAAGATACTAGCAAGACTATAGCTCTTACCTTCCAATTTCATTCCAACACTTAGACATTTTTGAAATCGACAGTAAGGACATCGTTTTCGCTGTGTTTTGTCAATCTGGCAATTCTGATTTTCTATACATGTGTACCTTTTGTTATTCTGGACTGTTCGCTTAAAGAATCCCTGTATGATAGACACAAAAATTAGCCTGTTTTGCTTGAACGTGTGTTTCAGCATTTTATGGAAATCATTGTAAGATAATTTTCAGATGCCATTCAAGCACTTACAGAGTTACACAGTTTATTTTAAATTAGTCAGCTGAACCCAGGAGAAAGCCACCAGATACCAGAGGAGGTTTTCTTGTGTTAGTGCTATGTTTTATAAACTTAATGTCAAAGCTTGGTGAGACTTTAGGGAGGCTGTAGCTTTCTGTGCTTCTAACACTGGTGGCAGAAATAGTGACACTGACCGCTTCCTTCTGTATTCTTTAATCATTGCAGAATTATTAAAGTCTTCCTTTCAAAGTAGTTCTACATGAAATAAGTAGGAACACTGTTGCAAAGATAAGAGAAGTACAGAGTACCTCTGGCTATTTTACATCCCAGTGGGGCATGCTGGAGGCGTAGTAAGTGCTTGTCATTCATTTTTCATTGATTATTTTTTTAGTAAAAATATAGTGGGCTAAGTTAATTTTTTCCATGCAACTAAGTGTTTTAAATTGCATTCTTCTGGCAAAGGAGCTTCACTTACACTGCACTGCTTAAATAACTGTAAAAAACCAAAAGAAAATTAACACGAAAAATCTGACTGGTCATAAATTCACAATTATTTAAACCTTATAGCACAATAGACCAAGACAGGTATATTAATCTTTCTATATGTTAACTGGTTACTTGACTTTGTGTGTCAAGTGAGCTCTGACAGTTCCAGTTTGCATGAAAAAAGTGCATGGTCATTATGATAGCAGAAATCTACATTGCAATATTGAAGGATGAAAATAAAAATCTTAAGAAAGCTGCATCAGATTTTTACAAAGCTGATCTGCATTAAGGATAATCTTCCTACTTTATCCTCCAGAAAAAGAAATATAAATCAACTAAAACCAATATTTAGCACAGTTAGCAATGAAAGTTGTCCTAGAACTACCTCACAAAAGCAAAATGTTAAAAAAAATTGACAAAACTACAATGCAAAACAGTCCAAGTTGTTCACATTTGTGCAGATGTCTCTCAAAGAAACTTCGACATCCTAAAGCTTTTTGGTGGTTAATTATTTTATATGACTGTATTAAAAAACATATCAAAAATAACCCAAAATATTATACATCTGGTTTATTTAATTATCCTTTTTTTTTCTGCTTATATTTGAAACATTTTTGCTGTACTCGTGTTTTTATGGAATAATTAGTACAGAACCTTGCAGCTTTCACAGGTGAGAAGTCCATAATGGTACCCAGACACTTTGTCTCCACAGACTGGACACAGCTCTTCAAGGTCTTCATCATAAGAGTAATTCACCATTTTAAACTGAGACACTGGGGGAAAGGAGAAATAGCATATTCAATTAGAATTTACATTACTAACGCAAGTATTCTGCAACTTTCTCATCTAGGGAGAAAGCTTATTTAAATAAGCACATCACTGAAAACAGGGAGAAAAAAGTTTTATTTTAAAAAACAAATTGCATGGAGACATGCAACTTCCCATCATCAGCAAATCTGCATGGTACTTGGCAAGTGTAACAAAACGCATCAGCTTCTAAGTTTTATGTTCTAAGTATTTATACTTTTAGAGTGTCTTTAGCCTAGTCCTTATCTTATGGAATCACAAACTGAAAGAATTCATTTAAATCCGAACATGATCGGGGCAAGCTTCAAAAAAGCAGAACGAAAAGGCTGTCACTCGTATATTGAAAGTAATTATTTTCCCTCAAAGTTTTCTTTCAATATCAGCCCTCACATTTTTACCTAGACGAAAGCTGTATCTCACCGACCCAGCCCTTTGCGCCGTGTGAGATCCAGGTTAGTTACTCGCAGAAGCAGCTTTAAACGGCGGCCCCCGCGCCTCCCAGGCCCGCGGGCTCGGCGCGCAGTCCCGTGCGGGCNCTGCCCGGCCGGCAGACCCGGCGTCCCCCGCTGCCGGGGCTGCCGTGAAACCTGCGCGCCGGGGCCGCCTGAAGTTTGCGCCGCTCGGGGAAAAGGCGGGGAGGAGCCGGCGCTCAGGAGGGAACGGGGGCTAAAATACGCGGAATGAAAGCACGGAGCGTGCCCATTCGAGCCGGGCTGCCCCCGACGAGGAGCCCAGTCGGCCGCTCCGGTTACTCCCGAGAAGAAACCCTGCTGCACAGTGCAGGGCCGGTGTTTCCTTCCCCTTCCCTGCCTCTAGACCTCCGACCTGTTAGGCAGGCACTGAGGCAGCGGAGGACTCCTGAACACGGCGAGAGGCGCCGGGCATCGCCACTGGACTGCTTAGGATGTCGCCTCTTTGTCTTTAACTCCGCGGCTGCCACGGTTCGGGGGCACCGGGGCGGTCAGACTCCGCCCGAAGCCGCCGGCCCGGCCTCCCTGCTTGCCAAGGCAAGGGGCTGCTCCGCGGCGCTCGAGGGAGCTCCCGGGGAGCGCGGGGACATTGTCCCGCCGCCACATTGCCGGCAAAACCTTTCCTGAGCCACCCCGGCGCGGCCGGGCATCGCCGCCCGTCAGCGGCGTGGGGCGGACACGGGGCGGCCGCAGGCGGAGGAGGAGGAGGGCCCGGCCCTCCCCTCTGCTCCCGCGGTCGCGGCTGAAGGGTCCGGCGCAGGGACGGAGTTGCCCTCCTCGCAGGAAAACGTGGGACAGCGGGGGTTTTCCAAGCGCCGCGCCCTTGCCCGGAGCCTCCTCCACGGGAGAGGAAAGGGGCGGTCGGGTCGCCCCAGCACCTCCGAAGCCCCTGGCCCACCCTGCTCCTACTTCCCAGCAGGCTCCCGAGAGGAGAGGGGATAATTTCTAAAGAGCAGCCGGGACGGAGTTTCTGTCCGGGAGGGTGGCGCGGGGCGGGCAAGCCGGGCTGCCGGCTCCGAGGCAGGGAGCCCACCCTCGGGGGGTCTGCGCCGCCTCCCTCCGCGCATCGCTCCGGCCCCGAGTAGGGCACCGGCAACAGCCCGCTCCCGCCACCCCGCGCAGACATTTTCAACTCCATCCCAGCTCGGGCATCCTTCTGCCTTCCCAGGTACCCCGCAAATCCGCCACGGAGTCGGAGCTCTCTCCCGCGAAGTTTCGCGACACCGCCGCTGCCACCTGCACGGTCCCTGTGGGCGCCGCACGCGCGGGACAGAGCCCTCGGGTCCCGTCTGGGGACGGTGTGTGACCCACGGGCTGCTCGGCAGAACTTCCACGCCTAACTCCACCTGCCATAAACTTCGGGGCAGTTTTGCGCGGAGCGGGGATTAGACCGAGATCCCTTGAATCTGCAGCGGGGCCGGGCAGGGTCCGACGGGACGTCTGCACCCGCGGGAGAACTTGCGCCGGCCGGATGCTTGGCGACTCCTCGGCCCCGTTCGCACCTTCCGAGCAGGGCCCTGCCGTCGCCTCGGCCCTGGCGCCCCGGTGCCCGCTCGAGCCAGCCCGCAAGCTGTCCCGCGAAGGCAGGGGCTCGGCGGGGCGTGGAGCGGGCGGTGACGGGGCAGCTCGCAAGCAACTGCCGCAAACTTTTTTGGCAGGACGAAGGGGCGCTTTGCCGAGGGAAACCCGAGCGTGCGCAGAGGGGGAGCGCCTTGCGTCTCCCCCCTTACCTTGCATGTTTTCCGGCATCTGCCCCTGTTCCCCATTCGACCGGGCGAGTCCCAGGGCCTCAGTTTCCACTTTGGGTAGCATGACAAGGCGGCTGCGGGCCGGGCTGGGGGTTCCGTGTCCGTCCGCGACACCAGCACCTGGACACGGCAGCACAGATTTAGCTGGCAAAAGGGGCGCTCGGCGGCTGCTGCCTCTTCCCCCTCTTCCTGTTTTTCCCTCCCTCTGCTCCACGCCAGCCCTTGCCCAGCTGCAGCGGGAGGACCGAGCGGCCCCGGCCGCCGGGAGGAGCCGCCGGGTGCCCGCGGCTNCCCCGGGCCCGCAGGGAGGCGCTCCCGGAGCCCGGGGGCTGCAGGGAGCGAGGTCTCCGGCGAAGGGGGGGCCCGGCACCGCCGCTCCAGCCAATAAGGCAGAGGCGGGATGAGCAACACCCCCAGCGCACACACACGCACAGAGCACACACAGTGGCCCGGTGCAGTCATCCCCTACCCGGTTCTTAAACGGGGCTGCGGTGTGAGGGTCTGGGCTGTTGCCTCCCCTCCCCGCTCCACCGGAGCCCGACGGGCCACCAGCCCCGCCATGCCGAGCTACGCCTGCACTGCCTTCAGCGGCCGTGCCCCTTTGCCAGTGGGCAGCCACGCTCAATCTCTCTTGGGGCCGGCGGGGCAATGCCTCCGCCCGGCTAGCGGCGGCTGCGGAGCCCCCTGCCCTCGCCTTCCCTCTGGGTGGCTGGGGGTGCACAGTGGAAACCCCTGCCCTTGCGGCCACGTTGCCGCCGCGCAGCCCCGGAGTCTGAAACAAGCGAGCGGGAACCGCGTTGGAGCTCGATGTGCCTATTCAGGCATTTTGGGTCTCCCTTCCCTAAGCGTCTGGCGAAATCGGTCAGTGCCAGTCTCATCGTTTGCACAAAAGCCAAAGCCCTGGCAGAGCCCCCCTTCCCCGGCTCACAGCGCAGCAAGCGGCACTATTTTCCAAGTTGTTCCACAGAACTCGTTTCTCGCGTGTGCCTCAGCGGCGGGAGTCGAGCGGTCCCGCGGCGCGGCGTTGCGGGGGCTCTGGGGGCGACTGGGTGCCCACCGCTCGGCGAGCCGGGCCGGAGGTCTGCCTGCCCTCGTTGGCCTTTCCGCCGCACCCTCCAGGAAGGTCCGGGGAATTCCGAGCTGTTCCTAGGTTTGATGGTGTGGGATGGGCGATATTTGCGCCTTGGAAAGCATCCGAACCTCTCCTCCGAGGGCTCGGTTGCCCGTAGTCCTCTGACTCTTTAAACTGTACAAAGTGTTGTATATATTAAGAGCTGAAAATGTTTGGCGGTGAAAACTGCTTCCGATGGAAAGTGGGGCGCGGAAGTGTCTCCATCGCTGAGTGTGGCATTTCCCGTCGGCTGGGAGAGCGATAGTGAAAACGGGCGGTNTGAGTCTGGCTGCAGCGGGCGGGGGGCGGAGGAGACAGAAGGAGGAGGAGGAAGGCCGGGGGTGCGGGGGAGGAAGGAGGAACCCCGGGAGCCCGCAGCAGCTCCGCCCGGGGCTCAGCACGGCGGCAGCCCGGCGCGCCGATCCATGCGGAGCGGCACAGCGCACAGGAGCGCTCTGCCGCCGCTGGTGCTGCTGGACAGGGTTCCCACCCCCGTCCCCCTCCTCCTCCTCCTCCTNAAGCCAAAGCCCTGGCAGAGCCCCCCTTCCCCGGCTCACAGCGCAGCAAGCGGCACTATTTTCCAAGTTGTTCCACAGAACTCGTTTCTCGCGTGTGCCTCAGCGGCGGGAGTCGAGCGGTCCCGCGGCGCGGCGTTGCGGGGGCTCTGGGGGCGACTGGGTGCCCACCGCTCGGCGAGCCGGGCCGGAGGTCTGCCTGCCCTCGTTGGCCTTTCCGCCGCACCCTCCAGGAAGGTCCGGGGAATTCCGAGCTGTTCCTAGGTTTGATGGTGTGGGATGGGCGATATTTGCGCCTTGGAAAGCATCCGAACCTCTCCTCCGAGGGCTCGGTTGCCCGTAGTCCTCTGACTCTTTAAACTGTACAAAGTGTTGTATATATTAAGAGCTGAAAATGTTTGGCGGTGAAAACTGCTTCCGATGGAAAGTGGGGCGCGGAAGTGTCTCCATCGCTGAGTGTGGCATTTCCCGTCGGCTGGGAGAGCGATAGTGAAAACGGGCGGTGGCTGTAACTTAGTGCTGATGATGGCTGGGTGAACCCGCGCCGGGACAAGCGCTCCACATGCAGAGAGCGGACCCGGCTGTGCTCTTAACTTTTTGCATCCAGGAGCTGGGAGACCTTCGCTAACTCAACGCAGATTCCTAGCCAACCCAATACCGGCGCCACCGGAGCAGAAAAACTCCTTTTTCCCTTCTGTGTGCAACGTTTGATATTTGGGGGATGGATCCAACTCTCAAAGAGGCCCGGACCTCTCTGTCTCCTTCCATTCTCACCTTTCACCATTCCCCTTCGGGCGGGAGTGGGCCAACAATACCAGCATGTTATTTCTCAAGGTATAATTTCACAATTAAATAGGCTGTCTGCGAGTACGTTTTAGGACAGCAATATGGTGAGATGCGGGAGCGAGCAGCTCGATGGCTTAGACGGGTTGGCTGGAAACCATCTAGAGAGAATGACCCCGTTTCTAGGCAGAGGTAGCTCGGGCTGAGACGCTGTCTCGGCCCTTGGGAAGCTGTTCCCAGGTGCATTAGTTACAAACAATCCCTCTGTCAGGCGCCACCGTGTAGCGTCGCCTTGCGCTGAGCCCGGGCGGCTCAACACCGGCGGCGAGCGCAGCAGAGCGCCGGTTCCGCTGCCC
>WBMY01001677.1:1726252-1807089 GCA_013397315.1 Donacobius atricapilla
CGTAATGTTAAATAATCTGAAGCTTTTTCGCCTCTTTGTTTCCAAGGTAGAGGCTTCTGTGTGATGATATTTCAAGGCAAGCTCCGATTGCTTACAGCTTCCAAGAGGCCACAGAACCTGAGCTAATTTCAAGGTCTTTTTCCCTAAGCAGAGACATTTCCAACTTGAAGTGGTCTGCTCGATGAGCAACAAATAGCCTGCTCTCTTCGAGCTTTGTGGTGTCGAGAGGTGTCCTGGAGAAGGTTTGATTTGCCTTCCCAGCAAAGCAGCGAAAGTGAACGTTTGTGGGATGGGGGGGGAGGTAGAAGTTCAAGATTAACTTCCCAGAAGCAAATGAAATAAATAAATAAGCAGAGAACTGAAACTCTTCCGCTGGGAAGTCTAAATCCAAAACCGATCAAAAAGACTTAAAGAGAAGTATTTAAGGAGAGAAATCCGCATCCTGTCTCCCTTTCTCTCCCGCTGAACGTTCCTGTTTGCCGCCAGCCCAGAGCGGCTCTGAGCATCACTCGATGAAAACTGATTTCAGCCAGGCTCGGGGGGGGAGTCAGCATCACGCATCCTGTCCTCGGCACAGCGACAGCCTCAGGCTGTCCCTGCCACGGGCACGCAGTGGCGCTGCCCGGGGAAGTGCCCCGGAGAAGGCAGCGAGGGGCGGCGCGGCAGGCGCGGCATCCCTGTGCAGCGGGGAAAGTTCAGAAGGCGATTTTGCTGCTTGACCTCACACACCTGTCACGCCCAACTTTACCGACACTGACACCAGGAAAAGCATGGCCAATACAGCTCCTCTCCTCTCCTCTCCTCTCCTCTCCTCTCCTCTCCTCTCTCCTCCCTACAATACAGAGGGCAGAGTGTCTCGAAACCCCCCAAATCCCGTAACCAATGGTCTCCTCTCACCAATTTGCCGAGGCGATATGGCATGCAATTCCTAAGAATTCATTAAATGGGGATTGCTAGTGCCTCCAACTCAGGCTTTGGGAAAGAAACTGTCCCCTCTAAAAAAAAAAAAAAAACAAACCAAGAATAAAACCAATAACAAAAACAACCCAACACAACAAAACCAACAAACAACCCAGAACAAAAATCCCTAACTTACAAAATCAATCCACCTCAAACACAAAAATACACTTCTCCCCATTTTTTTTCCTTCTTCTTCTTTTTGTTTGTTTGGTTGGTTTGGTTTGTTCTTGATCCACTGTCAGCAAAACAGAGTGGATGCCTCAGACTCAAATACATATGTAGTGAAATGCACGCCACAAAGGAGCACGTCTGTGCCTGTTGCCTTTCTTTTCTATGACTAATCATTCATTTTTGCTTTACGGAGACATCGTTCCTCTCTGGTTCGGCATAGAGAGCAATTTCCAAACCGTCAATTATNGGCGCCCTTGGGGACGGGGTGAGCCGCGGCCAGAGCTGGCGGCAGGGCTTCCCTGGATCGATCCCATCAGCAGCAAGCCGTAGTCTGTTCCACTCAACACTTTTTAAAGATCCAATTCTGCAAGCAGGGACTGTTAGAAATCCCCCCCTCCCCTTCTCGCCCCGAAATGACATGAATTCTGTATGGAAAACGCCTTCTAGTTCCGCCCTGCCTGGACCTGTTGCCGCTGATGGTGCGGCGGGGAGCGGCGCTCGCTCGGATGGCGCTGGCTGCTGCGGGCCCGCGGCTTTCCCCGCGGCCGGCGGCGGGAGGTGAAGCCACCAGCGGGCTCCTTTCCGCGCCGCCCGCCCGCCAGCGGAGCCGCTGCCCGCCGCGGCCGAGGGGCTGCCCGGGGCGTCCCGCCGCTGCCTCCGCCGCCACCGCATCGCCCCTCCCCAGCGCTGATAATTACTTGTCTGATGAGGCTATTTTCTTTCTGTCTGCGCTGCCCTTTTGGAGCCGAGTGTGGAACCTCTAGTTAAAAAGCGAGAGCTTAGTCCGGAAATAGAACTCCAAATATATTTGTATATACCGCAAGGCTCCTGTCAGGGCTGAGCGCCGGTCCCTGTATCGTAAGACGTAATTGATTTCTATCCTGCACAGACAGGCTTAAAAATGAAATTTCTTTTGCTGAGGCAACTGACCTTGATCTGCTGGTGGAAAAAAGAGATGGTTTAGGTCTGCTTCTTCCCTTTGCCTCCCCCCATGTTTCAAAGCTTGGAAAACTTTATTTAAAAATAATTTTTATAGCTGATCTTTACAATGAAAAAAGTTTAAGCTCATACATATCTATCTGTCCCAAGATTTATCCACTCATAATGTGAACTCATAAACTATGAGAAGATAAACTAGGTATAGTTTACACTGAGAAATCTTGATAAGGATTGTGTACANAATAAAACCAATAACAAAAACAACCCAACACAACAAAACCAACAAACAACCCAGAACAAAAATCCCTAACTTACAAAATCAATCCACCTCAAACACAAAAATACACTTCTCCCCATTTTTTTTCCTTCTTCTTCTTTTTGTTTGTTTGGTTGGTTTGGTTTGTTCTTGATCCACTGTCAGCAAAACAGAGTGGATGCCTCAGACTCAAATACATATGTAGTGAAATGCACGCCACAAAGGAGCACGTCTGTGCCTGTTGCCTTTCTTTTCTATGACTAATCATTCATTTTTGCTTTACGGAGACATCGTTCCTCTCTGGTTCGGCATAGAGAGCAATTTCCAAACCGTCAATTATTGACCGAGAAGCGATTTTTCAAGCTCGGCCAAGCTATTGCTGCCCGCCGGAACGCGCCGCTCTCCTACGAGCACCTGACAGCAGCGTGATGCCGAATGACAGGAGACTCCGGAGAGAGGAGTGAGCGGGGCCAAGGGGGTGGTAAAGCATCGCTCGGATTGCCTTTCTTTTATTGGTGAGTCACTAGTGAGGTGTCGTAACACTCCACCGCGTCCCGCCGCCGTCTGCCCCGTCCCGCCCGGCTCGGGGCGCGCTCCCTCCCGCGGGGCGGCCGGGCGCTGCTCGCTGCAAGGCAGCTTTCCCACCCGCCTTCTGCTGCACCGGCTGGAAGGCGTGGAAGGGCTAAGGCATGCCCGGGCGCCCTTGGGGACGGGGTGAGCCGCGGCCAGAGCTGGCGGCAGGGCTTCCCTGGATCGATCCCATCAGCAGCAAGCCGTAGTCTGTTCCACTCAACACTTTTTAAAGATCCAATTCTGCAAGCAGGGACTGTTAGAAATCCCCCCCTCCCCTTCTCGCCCCGAAATGACATGAATTCTGTATGGAAAACGCCTTCTAGTTCCGCCCTGCCTGGACCTGTTGCCGCTGATGGTGCGGCGGGGAGCGGCGCTCGCTCGGATGGCGCTGGCTGCTGCGGGCCCGCGGCTTTCCCCGCGGCCGGCGGCGGGAGGTGAAGCCACCAGCGGGCTCCTTTCCGCGCCGCCCGCCCGNTCTGCTGGTGGAAAAAAGAGATGGTTTAGGTCTGCTTCTTCCCTTTGCCTCCCCCCATGTTTCAAAGCTTGGAAAACTTTATTTAAAAATAATTTTTATAGCTGATCTTTACAATGAAAAAAGTTTAAGCTCATACATATCTATCTGTCCCAAGATTTATCCACTCATAATGTGAACTCATAAACTATGAGAAGATAAACTAGGTATAGTTTACACTGAGAAATCTTGATAAGGATTGTGTACATATGCATGTCTGTTCATTGCACATAAGAATGTATTAATATATATTAATATATAAGGCTGCATATCTATGTAATATAGATATATGCATGTAATATGTGAGTAAACTCTGAACATTAATAATGATCTGTCATGAGGAGTTTTAATGGGTTTCCCCACAAGACAGATGCACACAACTCCTCCTGCAGACAATTCTTCATTTTCACCCTATATATAAGACAAGTTTGAGAGCTGACCTTTAAATTACCCACACAGACAAGTGGCTTGAGGCGTTTTATCAGTAGTGGAGATCTCCCTCAGAAGACCATAGGCATCATCTTTACTTTGTTTTGAGTATTTTTGTATTAAAAACCAGACTAACAGAAAAAACCCCAATGTAAATGTAAACACTGCCCCTTTTGTAGATAGCTCATTTGCAGTATAAGCAAATGAGGACAGGAGAAGTGGGAAGAAAATTGATAAAAGTCAAGAGTAACAGCAAAAGTCCACTGACATAAGAAAATAACCTATGGCATGTCTTACAGTCCTCACACAGCTCAAACTGTTCACTTCTGTGAAAGCTTTGCCTGCGTAAGTCCTGGCCAAAATCCTGATCCAATCTTTTAAATATATGCTGTCTTTGTTAATCATATGAAAATGCTACTATTCCTATTGCTACCAAACATAAAAACTAACTTTGCCAAGCTCATGAGCCCTAATTTTAATACTGTTAATTGCCTGAGGACATACATTAGAATTAAGATGGGTGTAAGTATTCTACAAGCTGAAAAATGTCACAGTTGAAAACTGCAAGTAGATTATTTTTCCTCTTATATAACCAAGTTTTTTAGTTAGTGAAACAGTTATTTCTGTTAAATAATCATAGCTAATGCTTATAAAAATTGCATCATGTCCCTGATGACACTAAGACAAGAGACTGATTAGAGGAAAAATAAAACTAGTCATGTATTTTTGTATTGCTCCAGAATCTGGTAGAAGAAAAATTTCATTACACTTCCATAAAAACATTTATAAGTCCTTATGGTGTTTGTCATCTGGAAGATAGGATGTAATCTTAAGATTTTGTGAGTTCTAGTTGCCTCTTTGATCATATGGCTACAAACCTGAAAGCAGGTGTCAACAACCAGTAGTGCCCGCTCACACTCCAGCTCCAGGCTGGTTGTGTTTGCCCTCCAAGGGAGAGATCCATTGCCATTTATATCATTTATATCACTGATTTGCATTCATGGGAGCTGGAAGATGCCCTCCTTGCTGGGGGGAAGCTGTGACACGTCAGTGGTTTATAACAAACACTAACTTATTGCCAGATGGGGCAATGCACAGAGTGCATCCAGCAAAGCAGAGGCTCCCTGACAAGGGCAGCTCAGCCTCTGGGGTGGGAAGCAGCAAGTGTCCCTGGCCTGAGGGGCTGGTAGGCTGAGGGGGCAGGGGCTGTGACAGCCTCTCACAGACCCATCCACTCTGCCTTGGTTAGAAAGGAAAAAGGGAAGGAGATGCCAGGAGGGACGGGATGAAAGCAAAAGTCTAGGGATAGGATTTACTCTTATGAGCACATGACCCTGCTGCTGGTTGTACCTATACCCTGGGTCCTTCTGTGGCAAACAGACAGTGCAACAGCTAGAGAAAGGCCTGGAGGGGAAGCTGGACTGCACCTTTTCCATGTATTTCTGGGGACAGAGCTGTGCAGAGGAGTACCCCACACCTGTAGGGAAGCACAGGAGCTCTGAGGGGACATCTGGCTGAAACACATTTGGGTCCAAGGTGGGAGCCCTTCCCTGGGAGAAGCAGCAGCTCCACCCAGAAGATAAAGATCAGCTAGGTTTGAGGCTATTTCCTGCAGCTGTTGCTGCACCCTCCATCCCCAAGGTCCCAAAGCTTCCCTTGATGGCAAGGTGCCCACATCACACCCTCCATCAGAGTGAACTGTGGTGACGCACTTTGGGGCAAGAGGAGGAAAGCGTGCCCTGATTCCGCTTGTGGGCCAAAGATCCCTTCTTTTATCCTTGCCAGGAACTGCTGTGCTGAGGCACAACCTTGCAAAACCCTGGGCTGTGGAACCTGCAGTGCTGCTGTGCTGGCTTGTGAAGTGCCTTCTGCTCCATGAAGGAGAGGTTTCCCTTGGTAAGCCTCCTGCAGCCCTGCCAGTTTCAGCCTGGGCACAGCCTGGTGGGACAGGGGATGTTCGCCCTGGCAAAGGAAAGACCCCTGGCTCCAGGTGTGCGTGAGAGACAGAATGGCCTGAGACAGGAAACGTGTGGAGAAGGGCAGGGAGGTGGTGGGGACGTACACCCAGTGGGGCTCAGCCACAGCCTGGGACAGCCTGGGACAGCTGGCTGTGCAGTTCCCCTTGTGCCTACAAGCCAGAGCAACCTGTGCCTGATGGCTTTCTGACAGGGAGCGGGTGCTGTTTCCATATGCTACTGAAAGTATTCACTTCTTTGCTGCTCGGAAGTCTGCATTGACTTCTATTATCCAGCCCACTCCCACTGAATGACATATCTTCATTTTTATCTGTAAGAAAGAACCTGCATTTGACAAAAGCTACAGTATTACTGAAAAGAAACAAAACCATTCCTGAGGTTTTCTTCAATCTGAATTATCAGGCCAGAAGCAATTGAAATCTAATTTTTGCAAACATTTCCACATGCACACTCACAATTTCACAGTTATTATCAATTGTAATAGATAAAGATACTGTTAATTATCCAATTATATATATTTGATAATTGCATTATCTCTAGAGAAAATTGTTACTCTGTGGATCATCATCTGTTTTCTTGTATTTTTACATGGTATTGTGAAATTCTCTCTAGCCTAAATATATGTGCAAATTAATCATGGGCTCACCCAATTGTAGTGATTTTTTTCAGTTTGGATATACACAAATCTAATATATTTATGCAGAATCTTCAAAACAGTTAGAAAACTATTACTTACCTGCTGATGTAAGTCCATGTTTTATAGATTCCTGTATGATGGCTGCGTGGGAACCAGAAGACATTATTAGGTGTAAATATACCGTACCCTTGGGTACAAGGGGTACAGCATTGAGTACAGGAGAGGTGCAGCCTGTAAACTTTTCTGGCCTTGAGACCCAGGCTATGATAGCCTTCAGTGAAAGTCGGCGTGATGAACAACAACAAAAAAAATTATCCAAGAATTCAGAAAGTAACAAGCATGTCTTTGAGTGGACTCTGTACTTTTTCCAGCATTAGTGACCTGCTGTAAACCATGTATCCCATTTCATGATAGTCTCTAATCAGAAGAATTGCAACTTGTGATAGGTTTGGCACCATCACGTGATTTAGTACAGCTTGATAAGAGACCCTGTTATAAAGTGACAGCAAAAGAGATAAGAACTGTTGGCAGATAATGGCAGAGAAATTATTAACCTAGAGTGGAGAGGTGCTATGAAGCCCAGAGAGGGGAAGGTTGTAAAGTTGTGGGGTCATAAGATCATACTAAGTGGATGAAAAGCCATACCAACATGAGTGTAATGTCTATAAACTCAGACTTGTGACCTGTCTTCTTGATGTCATCACCTCTTTGCACAGTGGACAGCAAGCATGGTTGTTTTGGCTTCTGTAAACACTCTTTGGATGGCAAAACAATCAAGCATTAATTCCTTAAGGGAGGCTTCTGAATGTGCTGGGGACTCTACACTCTGACTAACAGCACCAGCAAATCTCTGCTGATAGTTTGTCAGACAAAACCATTTTATTGCCCCAGTCCTCAGGCTGGAGAGTAGCTCCAGGTTGTAGCCATATAGTTGAAAGCATATACTACTTTCTCACTAAAGAGCTTTACAACATGGTTAAACATTGATATCCCAGGATTATGATACATAGAGTATTGCACTCACCTCTAAGGCTGGGAGGCACAAACCCTACCCACAGCATGTCAAACGGCTGTCAAGTGTTTGGCTTTAAACAATTTTTATGAAAGTTGGCAGCTGTGCAGATGACTGGGTGATGTTTCAGCTCAGCTGTGAGTGGGTCAGGTTCTGCTTTCCCCCTGTGCAGAGGCAGGGCAGGGGCACACCAGCTCCCAGCCTGTGCCTTGCTCCGCAGTGCCACCGACAGCCTCTGCTGCTCCAGCCCAACAAAGTCTGCATGCACTTCGTGAGATCAGACTCAAGCCTGAATAATCAGATGATATTTTATGTTTCATGTCTCTTGAAAAATGGAGCGAAGCTGTTCCACTGTGGGCTAGATCTGAAGCCTCTTGAAGTCAGTGCGAGTTTTTTTTCTCTTTAAACTTGGAGAGGGCTGTAAAGCAGCACATGCCTTTTTATGTATTTTGTCATGATGGTTAGATTTTGGTGATACAGTGGAAAATAGATAAGCTCATGTGCAAACTGAACTGCTTCTGTTAGCTAGGATGAGAGCTTGAGAGCTGATCTGAAAATGGGGCTGGTGTGGCAAGCCAAGTAGTGACTGGGTCTTGCAGCCAGGAACCCTGCATTATCACTCAGTCTGTGCAGTACTGCCCTCCTCTAGAGGCTCTGTTAGTGAGGAGGACAAGGGAAGTTCTGATTTCCCAAATTCTCATATTCATATTTGTCACTTGAAAAAATATAATTTACAAATCTGTAAAAATTTAAATAGGTAGAGTGATTATTTTTTAAGGGTCACTGATTTTTTTATCTATTTAGACTGAGTGAAAGCTGGAAGACAGCTTCTAAAACAGATATAGTATAAACCTAAATAATTGGACTCTGTCTCTTTTAATTCAGTTGGTTATCAAATAGATTTTCAATTCTATTCATAAACAGTGGAAAGAAAGTTTTATTCCATCAGAAAAAGCATGTCTTTGGGGACTGGGGATAAGATAAATGAGAAATTCTGCAAATGATATTGTGGTTAGAAACTTTCCATTGTATCATCAGAGACATTGCTGGAGGACTGTTGGCCCATCTTCAAGAGCTTCTGTAAAGGAACCTGCCGTATGTGAGGGAGAGAGATATTAAATCATAGGAAATATAAAGAAACTTCATGCTTTTGGCTTCAAACACTGTAATTCTTTTCCTTTTTTGCATCAGTATCAAATGTCAGGGTCACTGAAAAATGTTCTATTTTTCCCTTTCTGATACTTTGTCTCCATGGACAGAGGAATGTATGCCAGGTGCATAACCAGACAGACTTTCTTTGCCTTTCTTTATATCTAGTCCAGTAGGGGAAAAGAAACTCCTAGGGAAACTCCAGGACAACCTATATCAACCTGTGATCCAGCAGCTCGATGTGTTTAGCAGGGATCCATTTGGAGTCCAAGTGAAACAAATCAATAATAAGGTGTAGGAGTTGTGCCACTGAAGTGCCTGAGTTCACAGCTGATTACTCTGCTTGATCACGAATTTGGAAGTGTAACTTTTCATGAGTAAGTCCCTGGTAAGGCAGCCACCGACCTCACTCAGAACAGCTTCTCCTAACTGTGGTTGGAGCGCCATAGACTCATCTTGTATTTCTCTGGTTTTTAGTACTCGTCCCTGCCTTTCTTTCCTTCCCCTGATTTCATCCTGAGAAGGTGAGATAAGTTAATTTTGTTATTTCAAACATGCTTTTCTGCCTCAGATCTTTCAGGAAGATAATTAATTGATAAACTTTTAGTTTCTTTTTTTGTTAGCCAATTCTTGTATGATGAAATTGTCCCTTGTTTGTCCCTCTGACAAATGTCCCTCAAAGAAACTGTTCCTGATTTCAAAAACTTGGCAACAATCCCTCCTTTGACTCTTGCACATCAAATTATTTTGCAACCATTTATCACAAAAATGGAGTCAAAAGGAATTTCTCCTCTCTTGGGCATTTCCAACGGTGGCATTTCTTTTGGGCATGCAAGAATATTAAGAAATAAGCCTCGAAAATGGACTGACTGAAATTAAAAATGACCTTTTCAAAGAGCTTTAATCCCTGACTTGTATATCTTGGTGTAAACTTAGTGAGCTCAGTCATGATTTTGTAATTTTCCTGTAACATTTTGGATATTGGTTACCTGAATTCAGCTTTTTCCTTGTCATTTTCTTATGCCATCTCAATGTATTGTTGTTTTTATTATCCAGACAACTCAGACAAGCTATGTGCTCAGCACAGCATACATCAAACGAGGGACATGATCCTCATTCTACTGAAAGTTCAGGGCACACGTGGCATGGATCCTGGCATGGTGCCCTCCAGGCATGAGCTCTCTGGTCTTGAGAGTAGTCAGGTTGGTTTCAGCTGGAGCTTTGCATAGGTGGAAAGAGAATTGCAAACTCTGTTCTTTGATCTAGAAATCACTCTTTTAAAACTTTTCTCTATTTCAGTCATTCACACATTCCTCCTAATCTATCACAGACATTTAAAATTCTTTTGGATGCTTAAGTGTATTTTCTCCACCTTCATGAATTTTATTTCACATATGCAAAACCAAGTTATTTAAATAAAGTTTTGTGCCTTTTCCCTAGTAGTTCTGTAAAAGAAATTGGGAGAATTTGATATACTGGATGATCTTTACCTTTTGGATTTTCCAGTGATTACAGTACTGAAATTGAAGGTTTAATTTATTAAGCAATGTCCATCAGTTGATCCTTAATTCCTGTTTGGTCTTATGGTGTGACTGCACTATTAAAATTTTTTGTTAGTTTTGTTTTTTCACTTGTAAGTATTTTACACTTTATTTTTATCATCTGAGTAGAATGCAATGGCATTAAAATACATTTCAGTGTCTGCTATTCCTTTACTCAGGATTTTCAGCATATTGGAAAGGAACTCTGGAGAGCAGACGCTTATACATGGTACCTTCTTTATGGGTGTCAAAATATGAACTGTTTTCCTTGATTACATTTATCAGAATATATTAGTCTATCATGTTTCTGTTCTCTGTTTAGATAAATACAATTTAATATAAACCATATTTGGAGATGAATAATGAACTGTAGGAATTATAAAATTGCTCCCTGTGACTTTTCCTTAATAATTACAAAAAATATTTCAGTGAATATTTCTGCTGATAAATTAATGTCTAGAGGAGGACATAAGTGCAGACATTTGTAAACCTTTTTTTTTAGGTTGAATGATCAATCAGGTAAAACTGAGTTCTGGCAGATGGAAGCATACAGTTGTGGGTCACAAAAGTTCTCTTTTAGCCTTAATTAGAGGAATAGCATGAGCTTTGTTGGGACTCACATTTAGTGCTTGCTCTCTGCTCTGAAGAGAGAAAATTTTTTCACGGCACGAGGAATTTAATCTGGTGGTCTGTCTATCTATGTAAGTAACTTCAATTTAAATTTCTTCACCCTCTTTTTTCCCCCCCACTAATCTATCTTATTGGGGTGAAAAGAAAAAGTCATTAAGTAGTTATGGACCTTTCCAAAGCTTATCTAGGAGATATTTACTGGTAATGGGAGCAGAGTGTTTGACTTTGTGAGAAAAGAACAGATTTCAGTGAAACAGGCAGGGGGAAATTACTTGCATGTATGTAGCAGTAACAGGTGTTGTGAACTCATCCATCATCTCACACAGCACTCGAGAACAGACAGCAGTTTCTTCATAGAACACGATTAATAAAATATCGGGAATTTATTGCTTTGAAAGGAGGAGAGGAGAAAGAGGTGAGAGAGAGTCTTAAAGTGAATCTTAAGCAGAACTTAAAACCTTCTGAACTTGGTATCTAGATTATCTTTTTTGTTTTTTAAAGATACATACACAGGATGTAGGGATGACTGTTTCTACCCCTGTCCCCTCACCACAAAAACCTTCCAAAATCTTAGTTGGAGGCAGGATGGAAATACTGAGTTTTACCTCAGGAAACTAATTTGTGAAATTAGATGTGAAATTAGCACCCTGAGTGCTCTGATGAGTTTCTGATTAATTTCTACTCCTGAAGGAAGCTGCATGTATGCTACACACAGACTGGCTTTGCTTGAGACCATGGATTAAGTGCAAGCTGCTAATGAAAGGTGAAAGACTGGCAGAAGAGAGCAGTTCAGAGTGGCACTTCATGTCCAAGCAGAGGGGAACTCCTTACTGAAAATCATTTCTTGCACCAGGAACAGAAGGATGTAAGGATGCTGATGAACTGCAGAACCACATGTAACACACTTGACAGGCCACATTCCATTTGGAGGGAGGAGAAATCAAGGCTCAGTGCTCAAGTGGCTGGTCAGATCTGGTGTAGAGGAGCACTCCCACTTCTTTCTGTCTTCCCAGTAAGCACGTGCAGAATTTGTTCCAATTTCCAAGCTGACTTTCATCAGGAAGGACACTGGGCAGGAGAGAAAAGTGGGGTAAAGGCCATTCAGAAATAAGGATTTCTGATCATTTTATTAATAACTGTGAGAAATGTAGCACCTGGCAGGAGAGATAAGTGGATTTTCCTAAGCTTTGTTATAGGCAGGTAAATATTGTTCTGGTTTATGGCACTAATAATTAAACAGAACACTAGTCTGTCTCTTGGCAATTTGAAACTTAAGGTGGTTGGTTTCTGGAGGCATGTGCTGAAATGTGAACAAGAATCATTTTACATGTAAACTTCATAATAAAAGGCTGTCTATATTCTGTCCAGTGGATATATTTCAGGAGCATATATAGCACTGAAATAACACATTTTTTTCATTGTCTTCCAAGTCATCTAGGCACCACTCTTGCTAAATATTGCAGTTCTTGAAAAACAGACCAAGTAGACATAAGATCTGAGAAATACTAATTCCTTCAAGAACATCATCTCCCTAGTGCAGTTTTATGAATAATAGATTAGTATAACATTAATTAATATTTTTCTATCTTTTATACAATGTGCCCACAGTTTGTTAGACTGTATACTTATTTCTTGTGTTTAGATCACAGTAAAAAAAAATGCAGATGGCCCTGGAATTGAAGTACCTATAATTCTGGGGAAAGCAGTAGCACCTGGGACTTCTGAGAAGTCCTGGCTTTCAGAAACCGGCTTTAAATTAGACTGGTAATACATTTGCAATGGCAAGCAAATCTTGTTTGTGCAGTGCCTAAACAAAGTTCTGTGTCTCAGACTAGGGCTTCAGGGTACTTCTACCTCAGAAGGAAATATGGAGAGCTGTTCAGGCAGCATTAACAGCAAACGTATGTTATTCTCACCCTAAAATTGTTACTCTTTCCTCTGGTCACCCCTGCCAACAATCCAATTAGACTGAAATGTTTTTCAGTGCCCCAGACAACAGTGTGTACAGCTAGGATGGAGAACTTCTCACCACCTCTGGAAAACACTGTTTTACAAAGATGTGAATGCACTTGAAAGATCTTTACTAAAGCAACAGTAGGGTGATAAAAAGGAGCAGCTTTTTTCAGGGCCCCAGGTCACTACTGGGCCTTGATGACCTGGATCACTCTCCCCTGGGTGCCCCCCCCATCTCCCTGACTGGGCCACCTGCTCATTTGGGCTCGAGCTGGGAGCGCAGCCCCTTCCCTGAGCTGTGCTGGCTGTGGACGTGTTCTCAAAATTATTCTGTGGGTTTTCTGGTGTGATTTCAGAGCTTGGCTGGTTTTATTGCTTCTCCACAATGACCACGGGAGCATCAATAGCACTTGGTGCTGCTCTGCTTGGCTGGCTCTTCTGCTGTGGGACTCTGCTCCCCTGGTGAGTTACCTACCCCATCTATGGTCTTGCTGCCTTTAGCTCCCAGTTTGCCTCCTCTGAGGGTGCAACGGCCTCCAGCTTTCCCCTGAAGCTTTGTGTAGGTGCTCTCCTCATCTTTTCCTATAAACTAGCAATAACTACTCCTATAAGCAAGCACAGGACTTGTTGGGGGCTTGAAGTGCTTTTCAGTTAGAATGTGGAGGCTTTTCAGAGCAGTCTGATTGTCCTAGGCATCTTCCTATAGATGTGTAGTTGTGTGGAGTTTTTCTGTTTAGTTTTTTGGGGTTTTTTCCTAAAGGGGAAAGGTTTTTTGCTCCTATAGTTCACAATGAGAGGCAGTTAAGGAGACCGTGCTCTTTCCCTCTGGTGAGGTGTGGGCAGGACACTTACTGACTCTCACAAGATCTTGCCTGTGAAAAACCTGCAGTAGCTCCAAGCCATGTGGTTGCTTTGTGGATGCATAGCCTGTCCTAGCAGCTCACTAGTGTCCCAAGAGGGCACAGAGCCCTTGATAGGTGCGAAGCTAGGGCCAGGATATTTGCAACGTGCAGCTCAATCAGCAGCAGTTGCTTCTGAAGAGCAACCTCTGTGCCTTGTTTTACCATTAACCCACTGCCATGTCTGACACTCAGGCATTAGCTGGTGGGAGATAGTGGCTGAACAATAACTACTGATTTTTCATTTCATATTATTGTCATGGCAAGTTCTGTGTCTGATAGGGAGGGTAGGATGCTAATGTAGACATTCCTGTTTGGCTGTGAAAGGAGTCTCCTTGCCTTCCCCGGATCCTTACCTTGTATAGGATTCTCTCATTAAGGCATCAGACTATATATGTATGTCTCTGATGGGGTTTTTTTTTGTCTTGGAGCAAGCATCAGTTAAGCTTTATATAAATAAATGTTTATCAATTATTTAACCAAAGCACACTGAGGGAAATGGCAAACAATGAATAACAGAAGAGGGATGGAATAGAGTGGAAGTTCTTTCTGACTGGAGATCAGTGTTAAGGCAAGTACAGAGAGACACTGGCTTCATTTGGTGGAGAGTTCAACAAGTTCTGTGCTTTTCTTTATAAGAAGAAATATTGATCTAGAATCCTTTTGTAGCTTATCCTGGTAAGATCTGTTTTAGTCAAGTCACTGGCACTATACTTGTATAAAATGTTGAGAAAAGATGAGATATTGTTTTGAAATTTCAAAGGTTTGCAAAACTTTGTTGGTTTTGCAACAGATCCTAGGATTCTGGCAGCAAGTTACGTGGAATGCTTATATCATTTCTCTGGTAGTATCAGCAGACTTAAGAAACCAGCAGAATTCAAATGAAATAGTTTTAGCTAACAATGTTTCCACAGCATGAATAAAGCACAGGTTGTTACTTCAAGCACAAACATTTTAATCTTTTGCCTTTTTTATTCTGTTGCTGTTTGATTTATTCCCCCTCCCTTTTGGCTGTAGATGTTATTTTTTCTCTCCTTGCCTTGCCTGTCACCATCTCTGCTTGTGAACAGCTTTGCTCTGGCTGCTTCTTCCCATATATGTCTGAAATCTTGGTACCTGCACGGAGAACCTTCTGCTATGCAGATGTTGAGAATGTTTCTAGAATGTTAGACATTTTTGCTGCTTGAAGTAATAGCACTGCTGTTGTTACTAGAAATGATTATAAAAAAAGAGGTACAGTAAATAGTCTATATATGCAATATTACAATAGGTAGTACTATCAGTCTAAGTCTGAGCTCTTGCACTGTAGTCTGGAAAAGTAAGGATTGCTTTTAGCCTTTGAATTTGTAGTGTATTCCTTTACCTCCCCGGAGAGTGTTTGCCTTAATTGCAGTATGGCATTTGGTTCTGCAGGTCTGCTGGAAAGTTGAAATCCACAATGTTTCTGTTTCCAAGTCCCTCTGGCTACTCTGGGTGCTGGGGATATTGGGACCCCATTCCTGGTCTGGGCTATTTGAGCAGAAAAGTTTGTGAAGCTACCGCCTGAGTGGTTTGCAATGTAGAAAGGGCCTCTCCTGCTTTAATAAAAACTCAACAATAAGAACCAAAAACTTTTTTGGTTGGTAAAAATCTCAAACTCCACAGCAATAGTAGAAAGCTTTAGTTCTGAGGCTTTATAATAGATTGCTATGGGATTTGAAACTAATCCTGATCCTTTAGCAAAAGGTTTTGGTAAAGTCTTCAGCTCAGACAACCATGTCAATACCTCTAATGGCCTCATACATGGGAGGTAACTCTGCTGAGAACTTCAAATTGAATACACACGTACCATACCTGAAAGTGGTCTGTTGGCCTGAGACCCTTAAAAACAACTATGATTGTCCTTCAGTGTATTGCAGTTTGAGCAACCTGTGCAAAATCTAAGCATCCCAGAAATACTGCAGCTGTTTTTTAATTCTGCTAAATCATCTTTGAGATGAGCTAACTAGAAAATACAAGTTACACATGTTAAAACGAAACCTCCAAGAAAATGGAGTCTTCTGTGCAAGACCTCAGCATATACAGGGAAACTCGGAAACCTGGCAGAGTTTCACAGGTTGGACCTGAAAGCCTGCAGCTTTCTGCTTGTGGAAGGTAAAAAGAGCTGTACTTAAAGTAGACAGACCCAGGTGGCTGGCTAGTGAAGGAGGTGGTCCTTACTTTATCTTATTTGATTTCATTGCTCACAATGTTGAAAGCTGCCTGCAGTGTGGGGTACTTTGTGCTTCTCCTTAAGCCTCAAATGGTTATATGCCATTGTTCTTAGAAGCCATTTAATTGTGCTGAGAAGCCATTTAGAGAATTCTGAACCACTGTGATGATATGATTCAGTCCTAGAGTCACTCTGAAGCACAAAGCCCTATTGTCCTGCCATGTTACTGAAGTGTTGTTAAGGAGAGCTTGCCACTTGTAGTTTTGGAATGGTTTCTCATGTTTCAAGCATGCCAGCCGAGGGGAGAATCCTTCCTAAACTATATAACTTCGAGATGAAACCTCCTTGGGACCCTCCCCACACAGTGTGCACGTGCCTGTGGGTAAGGCACCCCCAGTACACGGCTGCATCTTCACGGCCAAGTGTCTCATTTCCAGGGCTGTCCACCTGCTTCATAAGTGGTTTCATATATTCACTAATAAAGAACTAGGTTTTCTTAAAAGGTTTTGTCAGGGTTTAATGCTCTTCAGAATTTAACACCAGTTTCACTAAAGTGTGGTGTTAAATTAGGGCTGTAGTGAATTGTCTTCCCAGCTAACCTAACTGGAAGTATTACTCTGGAATTGTGCTGATTTATCAACATTTACCAAATGCTTTAGCAACATCATCAGCTTTAGTTGTATCCATCCTAAAATTGCACTTAAACAGGACAGTTATTATAACAGAAGGGGAAATTCACTGAAATATAACACAGATCTTCATAATCAGAGCAACCTTTTAGAGGCTGATAAACTTGTTCTAGCTAACAGTTTCTGCTGGATTTGTAAGTGTGTTATTTCCCCATTTTAAATGGAATAAAATGTTAGCTGAAATTCTGCACATACCTACTCTAGATTGAAGTTGTGGTGGTGCGCGGGAGAAGATAAAGCCCCTTCCTTCTTCCCTTAGAAATCTGAACATCAGCAGGGCACAACCGCTTTGTGCTTCCTGGATGACAGGGCAGAGACCCCTTGAGTACCTAAGGAAGCAGTGGTATTCCTACCATGTCATGTGTTTTCACAAGCAATTGCATCACATTCTATGGACTCTTACATTTCTTATTAACTTTCTGTGGACTTTTTTTTAACCTTGCATTACTTTAGTTCTCCTTTTTATAATTACCAAACGAATCCAATCAAGTCTTTATTGATGTTCAGGAAAGACAATAGTGTGAGGCAGTGGTGTTTTCATTAATATAAACAATTTCTATACAGAAAGGATACAGCTCTGTTAATAGGAACTCTTCTGTAGAAGGTTTCCTGTACATCTGTGCTAAAGTGGAGCACATCTCATCCCACTGAGGGAAGTGCAACATATGAAGCTATTAGAGAGGGAGGACCTATAATATGGAATAGAAAAGATGGTCAGATGAATGCATTAAAATCCCTTTATCATGCTGTAATTTGTGTTGAAGCAAACCATTTTATAACCTGGGCTGCCCTACCAGCATGAACACAGTGAGAGGACAGAGTAGTTTGTTGGTCTGTCTTTATTATGTAGTGTATATATAAAATGCAATGGAGTTAATTTGAAAAGTGCCAAAAGTGAGTTTTTAGCTGTGTGACATGATTTGATTTAATGGAAAATATCCCAGATGAGACATACATAATAGTCTATAAAATCCACAAAGTTGTTAAATACTTCTGGTGAACTTTAATCTGTTTTAAAGTTCAAAAAGTTTTACATTTAAAACTTTAAAAGTTTTAAGTTTTAAAATTGAAATTCGACAGATTGTTTTTATCTAATAAAATATTCTTAGCCTCATGACTGAGATCTGCTGCTTTAATGTCACATTATTGTGACATGTCCCTTCTCTGCCTACAGGATGGTGCAACACCAGTTAATCACTCTAAAGGTAGCATGGTTTAAAACAGTTTTATTAAAGTCAGTATTGAGCTATGGTGATTCATACTTGCTGAAGATCTAGTCCAAGGTTCATAAAGTACATTGAAATAAGGAACAGCAGGTATCACAAAAATGCAAGGTATTCTATCAGTGAGATAAATGGCAGACAATTGTCTTCAATTTTTAACAGTGGAAAACACAGAAGTCTGAAAGAAAAGACTGTGAACATCATCAATATGCAATGACTCCTGTTTGTCTGGTATCAGTTCTGTCATTTGTTATACACAGTAAATTATCCTGTTTAAATTTAATCTGCTTCCTCCATCCCACATTAACAATAGACAAACTTGTCTTCTTGAAATTAAAATTGCTAGATTTTGGGCATGAATAGCAGTTTTCAAAATCCTTTTGGTTCGGTCTAATCATTAGAAGTATTTCAGTTGAAAAGTGAGAAACTGTTTGAAATGCTATTTGTACTTTCCAAATGCTTGATCAGAAAAGCTGTTTTTTTCATGCTTGCTTTTTCTGGGGGAAATGAACCTCATGTTGTAAATTGGATTGATCTCTCTACATGCTCTCATGGCACTATTCACTGAGAAGAGGGAGGTGTCTCAGTGCCACACATGATGAGTTCTGTCTTGAAACTAGGCTATTCTGTTTGCTTTTGCTCCAGGGAGGTACCCGGGAATTTAATTTGGGAACCTTGGCCAGGGGTCTTGGGACCCAAATCAGGAATGATGTCTATTTAAACTGGCAGAGAGTGAATGACTGATGTTGAGCATAAGTAATCTGTGTTGTGAAACTAAGCTGCCATTAGTTTTGAACCAGTATTTACTGTCAGTATTGCTGAAATACTAACTTTTTGAGACATAGAGGTCTGTCCTTTTGAATATTCTTGAATAAAGCATAAGGTAATCCCTCTTGTAGGCATTATGCATGTGCATCCCATGGTGAAAAATGTGTGTCCTTGAGTCTGGTGGGACAAATTCTTCCTTTGGCTACCTGAGAGAAAATGCGGAGTAAAGTCATAGCTATTGCTGATTTCTCCAGTACTCAGTGATGCAAATGAGGGCTGAATTCAGTCCACTGTCTGTATCTGTTATTTTGCATAGAAGCGCTCACTGTGCTGAAAAATACTCACATTTGCAAGAATGTGTCTGTGTAGTTTACATTTCCAATTTTAATTTTTGAGCCATGTGTAAGAGACTCCAGGGAACAGTGTGTACTGTCAGCAGAAGTTATCTTTTTGATGAATCAGGCACATTGTTTGTAACCGTGCATTTGATAGACATGTTGTAATAAGGTCCTGAACTGCTTACTGTGTCTTTATGTACCTTCCCCCTTAGCAGTTGTAAGTATTGTGCTGCTTGACCTATATTAATGGTACTACAAACAACAAGTTTAACCATTAACTTGTGGGCCCTGTTTAAATGGATTTTACCAAGAGATGAGGACTGAAGATTTAAGGAGGTAAAAATTAAAAAAAAAGAGCTACCCAGTGTGATGTTTTTTAGTGCTTACTGATCTGATGTACAGAGTGGGAAGGAGTTCAAAGGCCCAGGAATAAAGTCTAATATCATATTACTATCATCTGAGTGACTAGTGCTATTAAAGGTATGGACAAGCCTTCCTTAAATGTTTTGTTTATTAAATAACTTGTGAATTTATCTGTGTGGTTATTCCAATGAGGTTTGCTTGCAGTATTTTCTATGTCTATACACCCTGGAGCAAGAAAAGGCTTGGGAGGGTTACACTGATGAGAGGTATAAATATTGCCTGCTTGTGCTGCCTGGGAAAAGGAAAACTGGCTCTCAAGTAACGTGTGAGGAGACAGTGAAAGCTAGAAAGAGTCCAAGTGAGAGGAGCCAGTGTCAGAATAATGCTTCAGGTATGGAAAGAGCTGAGCAATTTTCCTCGATTTACGTGGGCTGCATCTCAGGAGCTTAAGTTCACTGTGCAGAACTTATATTTTAGACCATCAAATGAAAGCCAAAACTCTGATTTCTGATATAAATGACTCCTAACCTCAGGAAAAAGCAAACTGTAACAGCTGATCTATGGTAAGTGTCTCGTGTGCACAAAGCCAAAAGCAAACCTGTGGTGGTTCAATATACGATGTGATTTGATCCTTTATGGAAAAGTGATTCTGTGTTTCTAAGTTTATTGACATCAGTGATCTTTGACTGAGGTCCTTAGAGGGTAGGCATGCAGAAGTTAAACTGGGGGAATGAGGGGGTGGGAAGCGCTGTGCTCTGGGATGTCCTGCCAAAAGCTCCGTTTTCCCTGATAAAGCTGCCTCATCGTATGCAGGCGGGCATTTAAATGTGCTACTGTTTCTGTGTGGTGGTTATCTCTCTGGCTGCTGGGATTTCACCATTCTGGCTCCACAGAGCATGTGCAGGTGTCTTGTGCAATCCAAGTGTGCGTCCTGCTGGGTCCTGGCGATTGACAGGGGCAGAAATGTGTGCTCTATCTAAAAGTAGCAGCTGATGTTCCTAGGTGCAAATGTCCGCAGCTCAGTGTCTGCGCCTGAGCTGTTGTTGGGCGTTGTTACAGCTGTGGAGCAAGCATTAGGTAACCCTGTGCATACAGTCAGAACAGAATCTGAGTGAAAATGCCTCGCATTGATTTGAGGCCGTTGCAGAAATGCAGAATTGCTCATTTTACCTAAGGTGCACCAAAACCTGTGGTTAGAAATATGCTCTGGAAATGTATGGTATTTATGTATATGATCCTTGTTTCAATGTAGTCCAAGCAAGGTGAGTGGAAATTTACCTGTCTTGTCACTGATGTAGTTTTTTTTTTATTGAAACAGGCAAGCTGAGACAAATCCTTGTCAACCCTGAGCATTAAGAGCTGTTAACTGACATCTTGGGGCCTTGATTTGAAGATTGCAAACAGCTTTGTAAACAGTTAATTAAATCACTAAAAACTTCATAATAGGAAGGGAAGCAGTGAACAAGACTGTCAAACATTAAGTGATGTATAAGACAAGTGAGGGAAGGAAGGCCAATGATTTTGGCCAGGCTTCTCTAACCAGGGACTTCCTTGTCTTTTTTGGATTCCTAAAGACAAAGAGGCACAAAATCAGCCTTACAAGGAAGTGATCTCAATTAGAGTCAAAAGGAAAAGACCAGAAATATTAGGAAAAACTTACTGTAAGCAAACAAAAATGCAACTGTGTCAACAGAATTTTTCTTGCTCCTAAGTTTCTGTAGCTCCACTTTTCCCTCATGCCAGTATTTGCAAGATTTCTGCATGAGTAAGTTAAACTGGTAAAAGCCTGTGTATATGCAGATTCTGAGGATTATTTCTGTTTGCAATAATTATTCTTGAAATTCTACAGGAATAAGTTTAGCTGAGGAAAATCATGTATTTAATGGCATTAATTTCTTTATTTTGGATTAGTGGGCACAGTTTTGCTTCACCCAGAGCAAAGGTGGGAGCAGGGCAGGATCCCATGACTACTCTTGACTGTTTTATTTTTTTTGTCTGTCTATTCCTTCAATTTTGAAAGGGCCATATTCCGAATGAGGTGTCAGCACGGTGATTTTGTTCTGAACATTAACTTTTGTTCTAGCAGCTGTGCTGTCTGGCACCCATGCAAGGAAATTTAGCATTTTCCACTGTATTGGTACAACAATATGATTTTTATTTTGCTCTGAGTCTAATGGGCATGTTCCGGCTTGTAATCGTGAGAGGGCCTGGCAGATGAGCTTTTGAGATGCTTGTGAACAACTCTGGTGAGAAGCTCCCCCCAGTTTTGTGTGTTTAAACTAGCCTGCAAGTCTTTAGATTTTTCTCCAAATGACTCCAGGTGGGAAGGTTTGTTTACTTACCAGTTTAAAGCACCTTGTATAGGTTCACATGTTATCCTGATGGGAAGAAAGGGAAAATACTAGTTTAATAAACTGGTTGTTTTTTGCCAGTTCTCAGGGATGAGGGGGAAAAAGAGCAATTTAGTCACAGAATGTGACCAGGGCAAGTACGGGCAAGACAGGTTAAATGAAAGCAATTTTAACTTTGTGTTTTGTTATAGCTCGCAAAACAATTGTCTGCTAAGAAGAGTATTCTGTGACCCAGTGACAGTAAACTGACACAACAGTGTCACACAGTTCAGTTACGTTTTCCTCATTTAGTCAATCTCTGTTTTGTCGTAAGTCAGTCGCTCTGTCCTTTACCAGCTGTCATGGTAAGACTGCATCTTTTAATGTCTTGATATTTCTGGGCTAAAAGTTTAGTGTGAGCTGTTTGAGAGAATTTTGTCTTGTATCAGAGCTATAAACCTTATCTCAGTACACAGAGTAAAGCTGGCTAATGATCACCAACTCTTTCAGGGGATAGGCTTGAAAAGGTAGTAATTTCTTTTGACAATGCAGAAAGCTTCATAGAGAAAACAGTCTTCATTACATATCAGTAAAGATAAGCAGCCTTTTTCAGGCTATATTTTCCTGTAGAGAGTACAGGTATGGTGTGTGTAGCTTGCTTGATGGCTTGATTCCTGAGCATCTGTATCTCAAGCCATACTCTTACACAGAACTTAGGCTAGAAATCAGTGGAAGTTTTGCATGTGTTAGGACTGTGTGATTTTATTCATTGTTATATGTATATGGTTTTGGTTTTTCATTGAAGACATCTCAGAGGTTGACTCATTAGAACCATCGGCGGAATGGAAATAACTTGTTTGATTATGTGGCTTTTCTGAAATGGAGGGTTGTCAGTTGGAGGCAGCCATATATATGTACAAGATTGCAGCTCCAAATGCTGTAAAAAAATTCTTAAAAAGCAACTTTTTTGGTGCTTGCATTTATTGCAAATTGTGTAAGATAAAGCTCAGGAACAGGGAAATACATTGTGGAGTGGTGAAAAAGAATAATGTTTGCAAACACCTTCATTAAAAGTAAGTAGTAGGATAAAGTGAGCATTGTATTGAGGTCTCATGAGACACCTTGGGATCCCCGTGTGCATGTTAAGCACAGTTAGATAGAAAAAAAGCCATACAGGACCATAATGTCTCAATTTGTGCCCAAAAGACTGAGGTGTAATGTTAGTTACCCAGCAAAAATTGGGGCTTTCTCTAGCTCTGTGTATTTGGACTTCTAATGATATTTGAATTGACAGAAGCAGGTCTTTTAGCCCAAGAAGCTTTTCTTTCTTAGTCTTGCTTAATTGCTTTAGCTCTGGACTTCTCAGTGCTTGCCTTCCTCCTTTTATCACTTGCTCTGTCAGAGAATCTTTTTATATAAGTTTCAGCTATGCTATTCATTCCAGTGACCTTATTTGGAGTTACTCCAAAGGACGTACTGGTTTCTAAAAGAAATAATTCTGCTTCATTTCTTGTGCTCATATTTGTTACCTTATGAACTCTACAGTACTCGACACAGGTTATCAAAAGTTGTTCTATTAAATTATGCATCAACCAGCACTATATGTTTACACTGTGCATGTTTAATGGCATATTACTATAAATACTGCACAGTATAAGGACAGCAGCTTAGTAAAAAGTATCTTGTTATGAGGTGAAAACCAGAACTATCAGGGTTTGAAACTGTGTGAAATGAGAAGTTTGGATGGACCAGCTCTGGGAGTTTACAGACTACAAAATATACTCAGTGCAGACTGTTCCCCTTGTCTCTGTGGGGAAACACCTTGAGCTCAGCAGGAGCTTTGCCAATGTGAGGATTGTAGGGCTGGAGCTCAATTACAGCACTATAAAATTTTACCTGTGCCAAATTATGTATTTTGGAATGATTTGAACATTTTTGTAGTATTATTGATATTTGAAGAATATTTTGCTACTTTTTAGAGCAAGCACCTCTACCAGCATCATAATAAAGGGGTGTTGAAAGCAGATGATGACTTATATGACTGAATATTACAAACCTCTGAGAAATACAATTAAACTGTTCTTGATAGCAGATTCATAAGAGAATGTTCATAAGAGAATAATGCATTTATTTGCAAGCTGCATCAGGACATAGAGATGTATGTCTGTCTCTGGTGTCCTCTTTGTTGGTTTTGGTTGCACAGAACTGACGTCCAGGCACGCAAGCCAATCTGTCCCTGTTCTGATAGCTATTAGTATGTCAGGTGAATATTAGTATTTTCTCTGAGGTTTTTGTGATCCTAGGACACAAAGGTAAAAGCAAGGGCTATATTGCTGTAGATTTTGGATAGGTCTACGTGCAAAGTGATTATGTAATTTACCAAGACCATATGAGATGGGAAGATGACAGTTCTTTTGATTATGGTCCTGTGTTTTCATCTTCATAACAAAGGGCACACTGCTTTGTAGCTGAGATTTTTTTTTTTTGCCTTTTAAATAACATTCTTGTTAGACAGCATAATTTTTGTCACAAGCATTGTTTTTTGTCACAGCTGGTCTAGCTGGTACAAGGTATATATGACCCAAACCTCCCAGTTTTGGCCAAACACTGGCTTGCTTCCTGGCCATTCCTGTATTCCCATAAAATATATACCCCATAATATTCACATTGTAAGACTTAATACTTTGAGAGTTAAGATAAGAAGTTAAACGCTGTCAGTGTGTTGGCTATGCTGTACACAGAAGGCATTGATGGATTCTGCATTAGAGTAGTGTGGATCCTGAATGTCTCTCATATATTGGCAAATACAAATTTGTCGATAGGCTCTGGTCAGGATCTCTGGTCCAGGACGCTCGTGACTCTATCCTTGAGTTGCCAGCTGTGGTAAGTGTCTTCCAGTGTAGTGCTTCTCAGCATGTAGTGTGGGAAGCACCAAACCTCATGCAGTTCTGCTTTAGTGCTCTTTTCTTCCCTTATCCTAGTCAAACTGAGTTTGCCATTCAGGGAACTGCAGCTGGGCCAAGGTTTGGGGGATGGAGGGTTTGGGTTTTTCTCATATCCAAAAGAGGTCTTAGTTTCTTTGACGCTGCATGGCACTGGCATCCCAAGATCCCTGTGTTATCTAAACCTACTGGAAAAAGGTCCTCCTGGAGACATAGGAGAACTAGAAAGACAAATTTTACTAGATAATAATCCTGAGTTTCCCCCGTGGTCCAGATATTTGGGATGTGATAGAAATGCCCTTTAAACTCACTTGTTTTTGGCAAATATTGTTTCACTACTTCCACTCAAAAATCTTTAATTCATAGTCAGGCCAGCTACTTTTTCATGATCCTCACTTAAAAAAAAAAAAGTGACATCTCTTATTACCAAAGACTTACTGGTGCTTTTTATAATGTTTTTAACATTTTATTCTTTGGCGAGTAGCCTGGGCCTGTTGCATATAATGAAACGAGCCAAATGCCTCTTCACAATAGCTATGGTAAATATACAAGTGATTTTTCTGCTTTGAAAACAGGAAAAAACCTCGTATTGCATCATTCTGGCTGGGAAGTGCTCAAAGTTATTGTGACAGGACTGTATTTTGAGCAATTGTTGGTGATTTGTTTTTTAGCACACAAAGAAAGTAATAAATCTGTCACCCTGAAAAATCAGGTTGTGACCTAACGGAAGGAGAAAATTGTGGCTTTAGGTAAAAAAGAGTGACCTGTCTATGAGGGTCATTTATCATTATAACAAAATTGCTGGTGCTCTCCTAGCTGACCAGGAAGAAAGGCTGTGGTAAGCAGAACTGAGGGATGCAAGCATCCGAATATTTTTAACTGATCAATATTTTCAGGATTTACAAGCAACCAAAAACCTGTCAGCCTGCAGAGTAAGTTCACTGTGCATCTGTTCTAAGAAAGCAAGCATGGGAGAAGGAGTTTATTTTGGCTATTAAAAATTAAATGCGTTTTAGATTTGGCATCAATAGTTCAATTCTCAACTGTATCTTAGTACAGATGCCTTTAGCAGCCTATATGTCTTGTAGTGATACAGAAAATATGTATGAAACTTAGCTTCCAAGGAGGGTGAAAGCAATAAATAACATAAATTTGGAGTGGGGTTGGCAGCACTAAGTGTCTCAGATCTCACTTGGGATATGTGGTTTCATTGTTTGAAAGTGACAGGACCAAAGTGGTTTTGGTTAAAAAAAAAGAAACAGTCCCCAAACTTTCATTCTTAGCCTACCCTCACTTAATCTGCATTATCCTATTTGTAAATAGATTTGCATGTATTGTATTAAGAAAAAAAGGCAAGTTGAGTGCCACGGCTGCGGTTCTTAGAGATTGGATCCGTTGCAAAAGGTATCTTCAATGAGTTCAAGTGTAACTTGCATGGAATAACAGCTAAACATGTTTTGAAATACAAGATTGGCAAGAAGAATTCTTTTTACGTCATTATGCTTAGGTATCAAACCTATCTCAAAATATGCCTGGTTAATTCTGGAAAATATTTTCCTACTGTTCTGTTGGTCCTAGTTGTGAATTTTAACTTTAATCTGTTTTTATAGAGTTCACAAAGGCATAATGAGAGTGCAGGGAGAAAAACCCAACGCAATTTCTTGTACAGTAATTTTCATAACAATTGCTAATTTCCACTGATTGCCTTAGTGTAGGAGTGTCTGATCAGACCAGAACATCCAATGCTAAAAAACAATTCTA
Source organism: Donacobius atricapilla (assembly GCA_013397315.1). NCBI lineage: Eukaryota > Metazoa > Chordata > Aves > Passeriformes > Mimidae > Donacobius > Donacobius atricapilla. The sequence continues at coordinate 1,752,494 of WBMY01001677.1, forward strand.
ACATGTTTAGAAAAGCATTTATGATTCAGGTTATCACTTATCATTTGGCATTACCAGCATTATACTGTATTAGGAAAGCTTAACAAACCTATTTTAATACAATTTATGAGGGCATGTTAGGGTATCAAAGCTGGTAAAGTACTCTACACTTTACAGGCATTATGAAAGCATTAAGATAAAAATAACATAGAAGATAAAATAGGAATTTAAAATACAAACTTTTTTTTTAATGCACGTTGATAAAACCACTTTTATTGTGGCTTTACTAAGGAAATTTCTTTAGCATAATTATTTTTTAAGTATAAATTCCATTGATTGATTCACTGTTGACTACATGACAGTGCCAAACTTGTGTAATTCTGTACCAAAGTGCCCTGTCAGATCTTACCACTGTGGAGGATGAGGTGGGACTAGAGGCACTAAACTGAAGTCTCACCACTTCATAACTGAAGTTTTCATGCTCTAAAAGAGCTCTTTTAAAAACAGTTCTGCTTTGAGGAGTCAACAAACTACCCTGGAAAAAAGGTTCCCTAAAGTTGTCATGAAATAGCAATTTTCATCCCACTCTTTCCTGAGAATGTTAAAGTGATTTTTATGCTGATAGTATGATTTTCCCCCATACTTCTAATTTTAAAAGAATGAGAAAGTTCTGTTACTGGTATATATGTATATACTGTTACCAGTATATGAATACACACATATATATACATACATATATATACACACACACCCTCCCCCATATATATATGTATGTTATTTTACTTCCAAAAAAGTACTTGTCTATTATTTTCATTTACTATATTATGTATTCTGGTTTGGTTTTTTTTGCTTCCATTAAGCCTGTATTTACAAGGTCATGTGACAGGACAAGGGTGAATGAGAAGATGCACAACTTTGACATACAATCCAGATTCAGAACTACTGGGACCCTAAATTGTTACGAAATGTGTGGAAAATCCTTCCTTTCTAATATACAGAGGTTGACACTGCTAACTATCTGTGAAACTTCCAGTCAGAGACTTCAGCGGATAAAATGAAGACGTGTTAAGTGTTCTGATTTCTTAACGCCCTGTTAGTACAGAAACCATCGAATGATGTCTGTACACCCCTGTCGTTGGTTTGCTTCTATTTATTAATCAAATTCTAAATTGCAATGCATTTTCCTTGAATCTTTTTTATTGTTGCGGATAGGAGGCATAGCTATTGCTAGTGAGTTCTTTTTATCCTATTATTTTTGAAGAACTTCTTGATTCAGATGTGAAGTGTTATTAGGACAAAGGTGGCAGGTTTTATCTGGGCAAATTTTCTTACTATTTTTAGGAACAAATGTGATTGTATTGGGTAGCATAGATTGGCACTTAGATGAGGCTGGGGCAAGCAGATAATCAATCATATCTGGATAATAGACATCAGTGATATTGCTCTGCAAGGTTTACCCTCTTTGATTTATACCAGGGGATTGTTTTTTATGGGACTTTTAGAATATTTGTCACTGAATAATGTTTTCATGACCAAGCCATAAACACAAAGCAAATATTTCTTTTAAAGCTGTCGATCAAGAGTTTGATTAAATTTGTACATATTTTGAGAACATTCAGCCTGGATGCCATCAAGTGCGATGAACAGAAGAAGCTTCTAAAGCAATAGTGATGCTCAGCCTGAATTGCTATTGACCATCACCTTGCAGAGTCATTTACAACAGGAGGATGTGAAAATACAACTAAGTCAAAATGGCAGAACTTAACAGGCCTGTACTCCCCTTTTGTTGCTCTAAAGAAACCTAAGCACAATGGAGTCTTGAGCCATTGTCCATTAAACATCAAGAAATATTCAGCTAAAACACTTTGACCTGTTTCATTGATTCTGAAAGGTTTAAAATGTTTACTATAACTCAATGCAAAGAAATATCAACTATGACTCTATTTATGAGCACCTCATTATTTCAGCTAGTTTTGGGTCCCACCCAGTACAGGAAAGAAGCAATCGAGCTGGGGTGAGTTTAATGGAGGCCATCAAGCTTCCTGGTGCTGGAGCAGTGGCCCTGTGAAGAAAGGCTGAATACCCAGGACTTGCTCAGCCTGGAGAGAAGGCAGGATGGAAGCCGGGAGAAACCCAACAGCAGAAGATGGACCCAGGCTCTCCCTGAAGTACATGACAAGAAAACAAAAGACTGGTCAGAAATTGAATCTGGATGTTTGGTGTGGGGAAAAAAGAAGTCACTATGAGTGTAATGAAACAGTGGAACAAGTGCAATCAGTCCTGGAGGTTTTCTGGAACTGGAAAAGCCCTGAGAAACTTGTTCTGGATTCACTGCTGAAGCTGCTCTGAGTGGGAGGCTGGCCAGAGATGCTCTGAGATTCCTTCCAGTTGGAGTGATTTACTGTTTTTATTTTTTCTTCACAGGACGAGGTGCCAGGATTTTTGGAGAGGTCTTGGGGATCTGGATCTTCCAGAGGACTTGTCAGATGCATGCAAAAGGATTTGGAGCATAACTGAATTGTCTTTCCAGAGGTGAATGTGTATAGAGGGCCGCACCCTTGGGAATCTGTTCTGATCTCCACCTTCATTTATCTGAAAGGTTTTAGTGATTCTTGTGAACTCATTGAAAGTACTCTGCCATGCGATGGCAGTGTAGAACATTAAGTCACCAGTGAGGCAATTGCAGGGAAAGCTGTCAAAATCTCCTGGGTAGGTGATTAGGGAAAAATGTACTTGGACACTAGGGAGATGTGATCAAGTTCTTTTTAAATCACTGTCTGAGACTTGGCTACACTGATAAGATAAAACTAAGACATTACAAGTGAAGCAGTGGAGACAGGCTGTAGCCTACAGTCAAAATTAAATGCTTTAACTGTATCCTTGAGAGAAATTACAATGTAAAATGATGAGAACTACATGTTCCTCGGTGCTATGCAGAGGAGGCATCATAATGAACAACTCTTATCTCCCTGTTTATAAACTAGTGTTTTGTCTTTAATCTACCAGTGGACAAAACTATTCTGATGCTCTTCTGTTGTTCGCTATGGTCACTCTGATCCTCATGTGCTCAGCCTGACTCAGGTCCAAAGCATCCTTCCTAACCGAGACATTCTTATTAGAAGACAACATATTTCTGATATTTTGTTAAGAAAGACTGATAATATTCAGCAAAACAGTTTGCAGTTTTACAGTGCTCAGCTCTGACATTTGCAGCAGAGTATGGCTGGTTGGGGTAGCAGAGAGGAACAGCATCCTCATTCCCCAAAGACGAGTCTATCAGGAATGCCACATGCTTCCTCTTCAAAACATTTGCATTTTAACACATGAGCTAGTATTTCCTCCTGCTCTCTCAGGCTCTATCTCTGGGCTTCGGCCTCCACAGTACAAAAGCTATATTGGGATAGAGCTTTCTATATAAGGTTGCCCTGTGTTGTAATAATGCTTGTTCTAATTTTCCACCTTCCTCCCATTTGTTTGTTATGCTACATGAATGGAAGGTTAGGCAGAAAGTAACTAGAGGAGTCTTATTTTGAGGCTGTGTAAATAAATGTAATAATTACTCCAAACTAAAGGAAGGAGCAGTGCTGGCAATACTGCCTCTGTTATCTGAATTTCAGGAGCTCTGCACTTGGATGTGACACAGCTACAGCGATCATCAGAAGGGTGCCGAGAGATTTGCTGGATGGGTCATTGGTATGATGAGGTGTGCCTATTCAGGATGGCAGCAAAATTCTAACCAGAATAGTATGGCAAACCTCAAGTATCTAGTTTAGGGATCAGTTTTTCAAGAACAGATATGTTTCCAACTTTGCCTCCTAGCACATGGCATTCTTGCTGAAGGCTTGGCTTTCACCATTTGAATCACTGTTCCATCTTGCACCTCTTTAGCTGTGAATGCCGCTACTTAATGGGGTTTATTTTCCTTCAGTGGAAGTCTGTAGTTTATGGATTGCTTTTGCTGTCACACTTTGTAGCGTCTGTGGTTTGAGAGGACATAAGCAGAAGTGGCTTGGTGATAATCTGGTGTTTTTCAGCTGCACATCGATTTTGGACCATGTTGCAGAGCATATACAGGTGACTGGTGGGCTGGGGCAAACCAAATGAACAGAAAATGTATCCCTACACATAAGCATCCACTGAAGCCAAGCAGGGCTCACAACTTTCAAAAACAGAATTAACAGAAATTTCTTGTTACAATACACTTTTGAAAATACACTTTTTGTGTGGTTATTACTGGGAACTCTGAGTCAGGGTTTTTTTTGTCACCCTGCCTTTATGACTTGGTTAGTACAATAGTGAGCCATATAATGTCAAAGGACCTGGCAAAATTATTAGTGATATCCACTTTATGTGATCCACTATCGAGTGTGTGATTTTTGTGTTTAAATAATCTTCCTCTTTATTGAGGTGTGTGTGCAAATAGCATCTCTATAGCATTTTTTGGGGGGGGGTTGTTTTAACAGAAAGGTTTATGAGCAGTCAGATATCAACTTAGACAGAAGTAGCTATTCACAAGTTGTTGGTTGACAGATGTGCAATATAAAGTATGTTTGAATACAGTAATTGAAGCTGCATTTGTGTTCTTAAGCGATCCTAGAGCTTTATGAACAAAAAGAAGACAAGTTTCCACCACAGATAGTTTGCTGTACTGCCATTCTACTTTGCAAGAAAACACTTTTCAGTAGATCAGATCTAACTTTTTCATGGCTAACTCATCTTAATGAACTACTAGCTAAATCGCCTACGTAAGATCATTTACAGCTTAACACCATTCCATATACCAGGGAACAACTACTTCTCATGGGAAAAGATTTTAAACCTCACTACCAAACTTGCAATGTCATTGTTGCTGGTGTCATGACACTGGCATTAATGTGATGTGATGACACTGAGTTTATCTCAAATTATTGAAGTGGAGTACAAATACTGCTGAATGTTCTGTTATTCTTTTTTTTTGGTGGCACTTTAGTGCTAAATATCTCATTATTGGAGTGACATCCATTAGATCCTCAACAGTGTTGAGCATCCTTAGGAGCCATAGTTTGTTGCACAAAATGCTTGATTCATAGAACGGTTTACTGTGCTTTTATGTGGTGAGTTACAACCAAAATAAATGCAAAAAGCAGAAGCTTGGATTTGTAGCAATAAAAATTTAAGAATTAACTCTAAACAGTCATGTAAAAGTGAACTAGGAATTTCTTCTTTCTATGAGAAATTTCTCTGATTGTTGTAGTGGAAAGCAATGATACAGACAATAATAATATGAAAAGGTGTTCATTTAAAACATTTACTATAATTTTTTAAGGAAATATATTTAACTCTTCAAGCATCTGTGAAGACCACATCACACTTGAATGCTTGCTTGCTACTCTGGGTGTGACGATAAAAGCTAAAATAAACTATCCATAAAAACCTGTCCCACTACAAGTTGCAGCCTTAGGAAATGAAAATTTTCGTGTCAAATCATATAAATATATAAGGCAAGATTTAAGGCAGGTTTCAGACTCATTAATGATTAGCTGAAGAACTTAATTTGTAAACCTACCCTGTTAGGAATAACCATTTTTTCAAAATGAGGAGGAAATATTTGTTATGCCTGAATTAAGTTAGAAAAATAACTGTTTCATTGTTGTTTATGCTAAGCCAAGTATAACAGGAACAGTTATCTTACAGAGCTCCCATGTTACTGTCATGTCACAAATTCCAGCGCAACAGGGTGTGAAGTGCTCCAATGACTTGTTTAGGATGGTGAAGTGACCCTATGACACGGCCAAAAACCCCCTCAAGTACTGGTTCTTGGTCCTGTGACCTATTCCCAGAAACATTTCTGCTGTAGTCTCAATAGGAAATAAAATGCCTTTAATTAACAGGGAAGATGTGCAGAATTTTGACAACATATATAGAGACAAAAAAGTGTCATTGCCAGGCAGTGCCTCTCTTATATCTGTTTTTAGCCTTAGTTCCAGGTTCATATTGGCACACGTCTGTTAGCCTATACTGATCACTGTTAGCTCACTTCAGATATTTGTGGAAAAGTTTTCAGAGAGGAACAGTCTTCTGTATCCAGAGCAATTTACTGAGAGGAAATGCTGATTGACACAAAAGTGATGTGATCCCCCAGCACACAGTCCGTTGTGCAAACTTCTGGACCAAACTGAATACAATAATATGGGATTGACTAACCCAAGTGTAGTGCCTGAGCTCTGTCACAGATCTGGAACCAGCCTTTAAGACAACATTTAAGATAGATCTCCAGCACTTGAGATAACAGATCATATTGAGGCAATGAAGCTTGTAGTGCTGGCTTACAAAGATAACTGTGGGCAACAAACTATCAAGGAAGAAAAGTGTGAAATTAAATTCATCTGTGTAAATATATTTGTTCATATATATTTATCTGTATTAATGCACAGAATATTTGGAACACTTTTGTGGGCTTGGTGATGGTGGTTGTTGTTGTGGGTTTTTTTGGCAATGTGAGAATTAGAAAATTTTAAGAAGGAAGAGAGAAGACACTCTAGAGGAACTGCCAGGGAAAAGAATAAGTCAGAGTATCCTAGACAGTCTGCTTGTCATGGAGCACTGTCCTGTTTGGCTTTTCCATGCATCCTCCTTCCGTGTTGAATACCAACATGAAAAAGACAGATCTGAGCATACACACGTGTGAGGTTAGATGCCAGCTGCATACCAGACACTTAAGACATAAAAGAAAACTCCTGACTCAGACAATGCTTTTAAAGCTGTTGAGATAAGAAACTGAAATTCCTAAAATGCAGGATGTCCTGCTGCAGGAGGGGCCATTGAGAAGGAAGTGGAAGGAAGCTGGACAATCCCAAAGAGAATCATAAACACAAACTTATTTTCAAGACCAAATCCAAAACCCAGCCATGCAAGTAAACTTATATAAGAGAAATGATTGCAGCAAACAAGCTCTCTGCCACCTGTTGTCTTAAAGAGATATGGCCGGTGTTGGCAGTTTTAATGAGAGCTGAGCTTGTTCTAAGTCATTTGATAAGTTTTAATAAAATGAAGGTGTGTAATTTATCTCCCCAAATGGAGAGAAACATATATCCTGTATATTTTTAAAAGGTTTGCTGTAGTGGGTAAATATGCAATAACTTTAGCTATACAAAGCAGTCCATGAAGAAGCTTAGGACCTGTTCCTAATCCCTCTAACTCATTCAGTAAGTCTTTGAAATGTGCTTTAGGTCAATCTTAACATTCAGGAATTTGTTTTTACTTATTAAGCTGTTTACTTGTTTCACTTTTGTTAATGGTCTTATAGCCATGGAACTTTGCAAAGAGAATTTTATTAACAAAATTTCATGCTAAATACAGACACTAAATCCAAATGCCTAACAGTAATTGCTCTGTACATTTTTGTATAAATATGAAAATGCATTTAATATATTTAAAGCTTAATATTGATATATGTAAACATACGTGTATGGATATGAAAATATAGGCACAAAAATGTAAAAATGCTATAGCTACTTGCTCTTGGTAGTTATTTTTTGAAAAAAAAGAGGTTTGGAAACAATTAAAGGATCCATCCAATAAAATTTAATGACTTAATTTATTTAGGTGGAGATTTTTGTAAGAAATAGGACAACACATACCTGACAACAGAAAACAGTATCAGAAAGCTGCAGTTTGACATGGAAGACAGAATTTATTTGTTTTAATTCATTAAGACACATAGGAAAATGTGAGAGAATATTTTTGGGGTTTTTTTTTGCATTTTGGTTAATATTCATACATTTTAAGTGTTCTCTCCTGTTACATTTTTAATTATGTTGGAGAAATGTGCAATGTGGATTTTTCCTTCTCAGATGAAGTGTAATATTATAGAAATATATTAAACTAAAGAAAAAAATAATCCTGGAATGTTCCCACTGGCATCCACCGATGTGGTTCTCAAATATCAAATGGATGTACATGACAATTAGCTCAGGCTTTGCCTTAGAGACGCACAGAACAGAATGCCGAAGTTCCTATCCTATGATGCAATAAATTCTTTTTTATTAGCAGACTTTCACTTTTCAGTTAAAAACAACCTAAACTTGCACTAAATACTTTATTCTCTGTGATGTGACTCAGTGCTCCTTCCTGGAGTAACTGATCCAACTCATTACAGCAATTCCTTACAAGAAAACTGTTAGCAAAAACTGACTGGAAATTCAAATACTTTGAGTGCAGTTAAGATTGATTTATACCTACAAGAAAATATTTCAAACTATCATATTGCTAGTTACATTTTTTCCTATGTATTCTACACACACGGAAAAGTAATATCATCTGTGGAACATCAATCATTCAATGGACCCTGTTTCTTCTGTGAATGCTACCTCTCTTAGATTTTTCCATGCAACTGCACTTTAGGCAGATAATAGAGTTTAATGCATTTGATCATTAAGCCAAAAGTAGCAATAATTTTGCAGCTGTATTCCCTCAACATATGGAATATTCTCCCATGTTTTGAAAAGTGTAATGCACGACTGTGGCATACAAAGGCATGTTCTTTAGGTAGATAAATGTCTTGGAGGATTAGGACACTTGCTCTAAACAGCTTAAATGTCAAATCATTGCCCATTAGAGGCAAAATGAACGATGGACACTCTTACTAAATTGAATTGTCTACATCAGTCTCAGAAATTAGTGTTTAACTAGACCTGACACAAGAGAAACAAGAGCTGATGGCATAACTTGGATTCTGCTAAGGTTCTGTTTTGCTGGTACTGTAAAAGAGTTTGCTAATGATCACAAAATTTCCAAGTCATTCCCACTTTGGAAATATACATATTTAGTGTGTTTATACTACAAAAGCAATTACACATGGTTTCCCTGATTTGCCTTGAGATTACTGAAAATGAGAATTCAGCCTTAAGCTCTGACAGCCCTTCAAAATGTGCTTACATGCTGTCTACGTGAGCATGCCATGTCTCCTTTTTATGTAGTTCTTGGAGAATTTTTTCAGTTCAACTTCACTAAACCCTATGGCTTTTCATCCCTGAAACACCATCTCTTCTATTTAGAAATGTGTCCTATCTGGACTGTCCTGGCACCAGTTTGGGGTAATACTTACCTCGCAAGGAAGTCTAGCTTTAGGTCATGGTTTTTCCTGTGGCTGCTTTAGTCATGTGATGGTTTCTAGTAGGAAAGGTTACCTTTAGCCATGTCTCTGTAGAGACTGATACAGCAAAATACCTGAATTTGTGCTGAACCTTAAAAGTCACAAGAATTTCTAAGTGCAGGGAGCCCGTGTTTTAAATTCAAAACAATTAAAATCAATCAAAACATTGTGCCAGTGTAATGTTTTGGCATAACTTCAGCTTTGGCATGTTTACTTGCCCTATGGTCTTTATTTGAGTAAAAGATTAATTTTGTCTGACACTCATAGAGCAGGGTTTTCCAGTCCTCCATGAAAGAGCTGAATGCCTCCACTGGTGAATAAAAGTACACAGGTGTTGGTAGTATGGGGACTACCCGACAGCGGTGCTTGCTGAAAAAGCTTGTCCACATACTCTGTGTATCCCATATGAACTCCAAAGGAACAAAACCATTTTGCTTACAAGACAGACTTTATTTTTCCTGTAGGGCCAGTAAGTTGCCAAAGGACTGATGGCTTTCTTTCCTCCTGTTTCAGATCAGCTTCCTTACTACCTCTCATCGAGTGTCAGGGGAGACTGCACATCACAGACCGATGTGTCATTGCTTGGTCAGGTCTCTGCTCTACCTCCCACATTTTTCAAATGCCAAGCACACCAGCTTGCCTTCCTTCAGTGTTGCTGGTGGGTTGTGATTTCCCTCTCTCCATGAGAATGAGAAGCTGATATAGGAGCTGTTGGATCAATCTTCAGTCTGGACCAGTGCCTCTCTCTTTCAGGCTGTGGTCAACGCCTGCTGCTCCCCAAAAGAGTGCAGGGAACTCTGCCTTGGCTAGTTACTGGTTTCTGCTCCTTAAGGTCAAGATTTTTCTGAGGGCCACCGGAGGTTTGCATATACTGCTGGTCAAGAGGGTGACTCCTACCATCAGTCCCATTAGAATAATCTGCACTCTGGTGTGCTAGAGGTGAAAAATGTATACTGATATTAGGGAATTAGTGTACAGCAGGAGAAGCTAGGAATTATTTTACTGCCTGAGGGCAGCTGAGCATTGCAAAGAGTCATTACTGAGCTGTACCAATGTTTTCTCAACTGAATAAGAACCCTGGGAGCATCATCAGGATTATAATGATTTTCTTAAGTTCTACAATACTTTTTTGGTGGGGGAGAGGAGAGGGGAAAGCACATGATGAAACAGTGCTCAGGCTTGCTGGGTGTAGGTGTTTCTTGTAGACCTGCCAGCTGGTTTCTGCAAGTGCTCTCGTGTAACACTTCTGGACAAAACCGCTTGAAGGTGGACAAGTCTCAGTTATTTTAAACCTTAAAGTATTGCCAGCTCTTTTCTGCATGTCTTTCCACAAGCTCATAAATTTATCTATTACTCTGGTTTATTCAATGCAAGAATTTTTCTATAACTTTGTTCTTTGCTAGCTCAGCTTCACATCCACATGGCAGTAGTTGGCAGCCAAGCTGCGCAGTGTTGCAGGCATTTTATAAATTGACCAATAATGCAAAGGCAATAATAAAAAGGAGTGAAAGAGTGAGTTTGGGAGGGCTTTTTTCCTGGAAACACAGCTCAAATGTGAGATTAGTATAGAAATATGTCACAGCTTTTGTACTTTTCTCTGCTGGCAGCTGCATGTTGGGGGATCAGCTTGCACCCATACATGCTGTACAGCTGTGGGGAGCCTTACTGCAGCCTTGGCTGAGTTTACTTGGGAAGCACATGGCATTTCAGAGGATGGTAGGAGATGAAAAGTTGTCCTGCCTCTGTATGCGCCATATGACTTCTGCTTTTTTATCTGTGCGGTGAAGCCCTTTGTGAGGTAAAACAACTCAAGTTACAGACTAGAAGAGGAATCCAATAAACTAGTGAAAGCTTGTATGCCCCTCCTTTCAAGCACCTATAGGACACTGACAATTTTTTTTTCCTGAAATAAACCACTAAACCCATTTTACACCCTTTTGTGTATTCTGAGGCATATGTATTGAAAAGAGAATTTTAAAAGGAAAATCAATATGAGCTTTGGTGTTAAATTTAAAGAATACTTGCTTTCATTCCAACCTCTTATAACTGCTATTACTTGATAATTTTCTTTTTTATTTATATGTGCTGATGTGTTCAAAAGTAGATGCTTATGCTGCCACCTGCATACAATAATCAGCTTGTGCAACCTCAGGGATGAACTCTGCTGGTGGCATAAGCAGAGGTGCTTCAACAAGGACGTGTGCTGATACATAATCCCCTATGCCTTGATAAAAGTAGGTCTGAGGAATCATGGGCATTGAGAGACATACAAAGCAGGGCCAAAACTTGATAGGAAATCACCGCTGCTTGGAAGGACTAATGAATTACAAAGTTAGGCCAAGAATGAGGTGGGAAATAGAGTCAAATGCTTTGAATTTCTAAGGCAGCAGAAGAGCGGCACTGGCTGCCTGATGCCAGTCTAGTGCTACTTACATCTTCTGCTGCCTCCTTGTGCTGGGCTGGGTGCACTTTACAGTCACCTGGCAGTAAAAAGGGGAGGTGTTCTTTTAGGACAGAGACATCTGCCTCAGCTGCAGAATGAGAAGCTTCCAGCAGGTCAGAGGACATATTAAAGTTTCAGGGTTGGTGTGTATGACAAGCGGAAGAGAACCTATGTTTAATGAAAGACCACTCCCGTGTGAATGATTGATAGACAAGGGAAAACACAGCCCAGGGAACACCATAATGTTACTAGAAGCTATTCACTGCAGCACAGTACATGGCCATAAATTTCATATGAAGGTTATAACGGTGTTCTCCTCAAAAATTACACACTGAATGACTCTGAAAATGATAGTGGTCTCATCTGACATGTCTTTATAACAAAATATTTTTAAAAGGGGGGAGATTGGAATGAGAAAAATAAGGAGAATATTGGTATTTTGCCTTCTTCTGGAGTATCAGAGAGCTGTATGCAAGAGTGCTTTTTGAAGTCATATGGAAGACAGTGATGGAGAGAAGTGTGGATCGTGTTTCTCATGACCACAAAGGCAGAGACTGGCACTTCTATCTAAGGTCTGTGCCAAGAGAAGCAGAATACAGCAAAATCTGGAGACTAATACTCTCCATCACCTGGGTATTCTAGAATGCCTTTCTTCCTGCACAGTCTGTGCTGGGGCATTTCAACAGCCGGCATGTTTCTGCTACGCAGTCTCACTTCTCTGTTCTGCTGCCTGTCCCCTGCCCTCAAGGGTCTCCTTCAGCATTCAAAGGTCCTGGGTACCAGCTGCTCCAGGATCAGAACCATCTCTCCTAGGTAAAGCCAGTAGCTTCAGAAGCACCTGGCAGGACTTGAGTTCTTGTTCTTTTCCTTGTTCTCTCCTATCTCAATTATTAATGGAAATCTCTACTTCAGAATGCATTTCTCTTTCTTCTTTCCTATTCATAGTAAATTGTTTTATCTGCATTTTTCATCAATTCTATGCATCAGACAAACTCCTGAATCAGTTTTGACCCAGGAATCTTGTGAAATCAGTTAAGAATGTTTTTAATTTGAATATATAAATATTTTATTTATAGATCACATTTAATAACATGAACAAAACCATATTTGTTGTGTGTCAAGAACTGGAGTTGTTATACTGAATAGTATTCCCATGCAACCTGATGACAGAGTGGTGCTCTGGGGATTCTACAACACTGTGGAAAATACTGATGCTAAAAGTTGGTGCAGTTTTACTGTAAACATTGTTGAGAAAATAAAAGAAGCTGCAATCTGCCTTTGGTGGAAGTGAATTAACTGGCATCATCCTCATTGGCAGTTTGTCAGCTTTACACTAAAGCCCAATCTGGTTCTATAAGAACAATCTCGACACAAAGATACTGTAGGAGGAAGCTGCAAACAATGACTTCTCCTTAAGTTCTTCTATCCCTTAAACTTTTACCAGGGGTGATTTGGCCTGGTTTCATGTAGTGTATTTAAACTTCCTTCTTTGGTATTGCACTTTTACCCCCCCCCTTTTTCCCTTTTAAACACGTGTTTTTTCTCTCCCTCTCATACTAGCAGATGGTTTCCAGTTATATGCAGGAGCTTCTGTTCCCTGGGTTGCTATGCAACAAAATGCATCCTATCTGCATCCTTTCTGCACTGTATCCCATTTCCGTTCAACAACTCAAAATAACCAGCCTAGTGCTTCAACATGCTGCTTCCTCTTTTCTACAGAGTTGAATATCTATCAAGTATCTTCCTGGGCTTCCTATCTCTTCCTGTTACAGCCTTGAAAAAAATGTGTTTGCCCTGAATTGATTTTCCTCATCACTTCCTATTTACATCAGTCCACTTAGTGCTAAGGCAGGCAAAACATACATAAATGAGTCACGCAGCTGCTAGCCCATAAAAAAAATAGTGTCAGCCAATTGTGTGATGTTTGAAAGCAAGATTCTTCATTGTTGTCAGGTGTGGGGTTCCTGTTTGTCCTTTTTATCGTGGCTTTGTTTCCCTACTGATACCAGAAAGTTGAAAACAAACTTTTTCTTTTTCTTTTTTTTTTTTTTTTTCCTTTTTTTTTTTTTCTTCTTCTGGACTAGTGAAAAGGAAAATATTAATCTCTAGCACAGCAAGGGAGAAGATGTGATAGAAACAGTAGTGTGGTTTTCCCTGGCTTCTAATGAGGCAAACTTTTTGATGGGGTTAATTTTGTGTTATTGGATATTGACCGCTGTGGTTGCAATTGCAAGTGTTATAACTTGTTTAGTATTCACTGCTAATGCTGAGTTTTGCATGTTCTAAAGCATCTATGCTACTTTTTAATGCTCATCAGGCTAAGTGCAATTACTTTTCACTTCTAATACTTTATAGATGAACTTAATTCCCATTTTGATGATATGTTGGCATTCTCCATAGCAGGGAATGTAAGCTCTGGAAAACCTTTTGTTGCTTGCTCTATAGATAATTTAGTAGGTTAAAGGACACAGAGATTTCTTTTGTGTAACTTGAGCAGTCTAAAGTCAGGCATGTGGTGTGTCGTCAGCACCTACACTCCCTCTCTAGTCAATGGAGAAAGAGGCACCTTCAGTAAATGAATTACAGTAATTCAGTCATTCACTAAGATAGGTGGGATGAATCATTGAGACACAGGATTTCTGTCTCTTTAGCAACAGTCAAAAGAATTTGGCTAATAGCTTGGGTGAAATGTCTGATTCTCAAATTGCTTAAGTGAATCTGGATGTTAGCAGTCTGTTTTTGTATAATTACAGAACATTTTTCTGTTTCTCAAAAATAATTTTCATTTGTTGATATCCTGTGCCATCATTTACTGGTACAAATAATTAGATCCATGTTCAAACTACAAATATGAGTGACCATTCAGCCACTTTGTCTTTTTATAACTGTTCTTCAGGGGTAATGTATATAACTAAATATATATATGAGGTTTTTTGTAGCCTGAGCTCAGCCTGTGTTACACAAAGTCCAGTCCTACATTTCTGGAGCAGAAGTGTGCCAAAAACCTTCTTGTTGCCAACAGCAGTGCCCATGCTCAGATAAGGACTAGGTTAAGACCAGCTGAGTTTCAATGCCTGAATCTGTCCTGTTTACAGTTGAAATAAAGCTTTTGAGGAGAAATTATTCAAGGCAGAGTTAGATGATGTTTATCCAGAGCATTGTTTTAAACTATGTAGAATAATTTTCTACGTTGCCTGAAAGCAGAATTTCAACCACCATTACCTTTCTGGAGGAATCTGAAAAGTTCTTTTTTTAGATATCATTAGTTCTCTACAGACCAAGTGGACTTTGGAAGTCTATGTTTCCTGTATGGTTATTGACATTCTATTTTTCCTAGAGCTATTCCTCAGTCATTCTGGTTTTGACTCCCTGGCATGACTCTCCTCCAGGATCTTGGAGGTGCAGGGCAGGGCTTGTGCTTCTGGGGCTGCTGGGCTCCCGCTGTCCTCACTGCCAGTGCCTCTCTCAGCCCTCCAGCCATGGTTCTTGGCTTTCCCCTTCCCTCCTGCAGCACAGGATAGGCTTTGGCAGGGACAGGCAGATTTCGGCAGCTTTTGAGGGTTGCCTCTGCGCTGCCTCTCTCCTTGGAACCTTAGCTGGCACCAGGAGCATGAAGCAGAGCAACTGAATTCAAAGCATTTCAGGTGGAGATACAGCATTTATTGGGGCTGGGGATCCTCTGCTCGCTCTCTTTCTTGTCCTGCAGAGTGCAACAAAACCTGGGCACTGCCAGAGGATGTCCTGGCAGCAGCTTTTCCTTCAGGAAGCTCAACCCCCCACTGCCACTTCCTTACTCTGTGGTGCAGCCTGTGCATGGGTTTGTCCCTGTCAGAGCCTGCTCTCAGGGCCTCTCCTTTTCCTCCACCTCCCCAATGTGCTGCAAAGTTGAGGATTCCCACTTTTGCTGCTTCCCCTCTACTCTGCACCAAGTCTTGGTTTAGAGGCTCCCACTCTGCCTTCGGGAGCAACACAACTGATTCTGGCCACCAGGTTATAGTTGTCCTCATTCTGAGACAAACTAGATGGATTTCAACTTTCTACAGAAATAGCAATAGATAATAAATAATATATTTATTTAGAAAGTGCCAGTTTCAAATTCACATTAATAATACAATAGAATTAATGCACAGAGGAATTTTTCCCTGTTGGATGTTCAGAAAACCTTTGCATTAACGCAGGAAGAGAATGAGTGCTGTAGTTCAGCAAGGTGTGGGAGTTGTTGGGTGTTATCTGAAGGGCTCTGTGTGGAAAGGCTGCCTTGGGTATTCATGCTTTGCTCTAGCTTTAATGTTCTGGAAGCTGTGCATTCAAAGGATAAGCAATGAAGGAGGATGGCTATAGAGAGGTTGTCAGGGATCATCCTTTTAAATAATGTGAGCCATTTTCCAATATCATGAGAAAGGAGAGGAGTTAAATTCAAGAGGGGTGAGGGAGTTCTACCCTGTAGGAACTTTCACAGCAAAGGGTAAGATGGGTTTTGCTCTGAGAAATGATGAATGGATCCCTCTAGACAGATGATGTCCATTAATGAGACAGGATGCAAACTGGAATTTGGATTATAGCCCACAAAATTTAAGAAAAAAGGGCAAAGCTAACCTATACTTTATTCCTTCATTCTGATGAGTGGCCCCACAGCCAAATATCTCTGATGTCCCAGGATCTGTGCATATGGGGACATTTGAAAGCTTAGGCTCCACATTCAATATACGTCAAACACAGGGCAGTGGCAGATGTGCTATGATTGGTGTTGCTTCTTTTTTCCATGTGCATTGAAATATGTACCACTGCTTAAAGTCCATATTAAGATTTCTCGACTCAAGGTTTACTTCTGCTAGCATGGGGTATGTATAAATTAAAGCACAGTTGGTTCTTTTTGTAGATCTTGCTGTACTGAAGGTGGATTTCCTTTTAATAAAGCAAATGTCACCATAACCACAGAATGATAGGAAATGCTAGCTGTGGCCAAGTTATTTCACAGTAAGTTTTTCTGTGAAAATGATACTTCCTCTTAAATGAACTCAATGCTTATTGCCTCCCAATATAAAATTTAAAGTAACATATAATAAAATTATATTTTCAAGACATTATTGCTAATTAGGACTTACAGTGTATACATACATTGGATTATTACTTGGTAATCTTGTCTTTAAAAGGGAGCTCTGTGCCCTGTTGATGTCTATCTTAGAAACATGCAACCTAGAAAGACACAAAAAATCCAGCACAGACTAACACATCTTCAGTTTTTTTTA
Organism: Donacobius atricapilla; assembly: GCA_013397315.1. NCBI lineage: Eukaryota > Metazoa > Chordata > Aves > Passeriformes > Mimidae > Donacobius > Donacobius atricapilla. Next base: position 1,769,298 of record WBMY01001677.1, read on the forward strand.
AAGCAGTAGAAGTCCACGTCTCATGGAGTTAAAAGTTTGCTTGCAATCTTCCCTAGGAACCTGATGCAACGTTTGTATTTGAACTTTAAATTTAGCAGGCATTTTTCCTGAGTGTTGACATGGGTTTTTTTTAATGGCAGTAAGGGATACGTTTAGTCCTTTTAAAATAAATTCTGTCACTTAGAGGATGGTAAGGTCTTTTCCAACTCTGTTAATAGCAATATAATGATGGAGTCAGAGGAACAGATGAATTCACTTCTTACAACAAAAATCTGATGAAAAATATTAGGAAAAATCTCCACTGGGCCAAATCTTTGTACTGTCTTTTTTTCATCATCGAATAACAAACAGATACTCCTGGAAGAAATTGTCTTCACTATGATTTTTGTTTATTTGCTTTAAAAAATCTGCAGAGCTAATCCCTGGGAATTAGAGGCCAGTCAGTGGGAGGTCAGAGTGGAAAGCAAAAGTGCAAAGCTGCAACTCATCTAACAAGAGATGAAATTATGTCCATGTGTTTCTCTAATAAGCAATTTGCATTAATCACTTTCTGGTAGCCTCACCAGTGTGTGTCCATGGAGGGATGTTCTTTCCCAAGCATTGATTGCCATTGTACATTTGAGTTACTTTCAACTTTCTGATCATAATCAGTATGCGTATAGAAGGGTTTGCAAGAGGAATATAGTAAACCAGATTTTAATAAAAATGACAATTACAGCAAAATCTTTCAACACCAGCTCTTTGTTATTGACACAGTAACAGAAGAGAGGCATGCACAGTAATTAACAAAGCAATCAATTCCAGCTTTATGCAGATTTTCTGCAAAGAAAAATTTCTGTTCACACATCATGATTCTTTGCTTGAAAAATAAGCTTTTTGCTGCCTTATTTCTTCATGTAGCCTAGTCATTAGGACCCATTAACAAAGTCTGAGAATTCATACTGAGTTCACAATATGACTATACGAAATCATTAATGTACCAATAAACAACCTTTGTTACACGTAAGCAAGCTATGACCAATATATCGATGGGGATAGGTCAAGTTCTAGCTTTCTCTACTGGAATCTCTATCTGAAATTCATGATGAGAATGAGCCCCATTTTAAAAAAATTAAGAAATACTATTCCCATGTCTCTCCAGAGAGTGAGGGGGAGCATTGTGCTTCAGGTTTAGATTTCATATGTAAATAATGTGTTATGGCAAGTGTCCTTACAGCTCCTAACCTGCTCCTGGCAGTGGTGGAGCTGCATCCTACATCCCATGCAGGTCACTGACACTTCAGGACTGGGAATTCAGCTGGCAGTAGCTGTGTGGGCAGCTGGAGTCATCAGCACAGTGTGGCCTCTGAAAGCTGTAAGGGAGCTTCAAACTCTGGGTGGGGAGATGTACACAGTATATCCCATGGTATGATACCTTTGCAGCATCATGTATGTCCTTGAATGTAAGTGTTTTAATGAAAAAGAATTGCTTTGATTGTCTAGCTTTGATTAAAAGTGATTTGTCCTGTTGCTGGAGTTATTCCTTTTTTAAAGCAGATTCAGTAACTAAGCTAAACAAATTGAGAAACAGTTTGGTTATATAAGTATATTACCTCTGAGCCCAAAGTAGTCCTTCTCAGTATGTTAAGTTTAAAAATATTTCTAATCCTAACTCTGTAGAAGGTGCTCACAAGGGACAAATAGCTTAATATTGACATAGCCTTAAATATATTGAAAATACATAAATCAGAATAATGAGATTCATAAATATGTTAATATTAATGGGGAAACCTTTTGGGAAATGTAGTGAAAAATCAAAGAAAAAGATGAACTTGAGATGTAAGCAATGATTCTAGTTAAATGAATAAAAGATTGGATATTTTGTTCCTTAAGTCAGAAAAAGACATTACATCCTTTTGAAACTGTGCTTATGTCTTTAATACTGTCATAAACAGACCGCAAAAAACATTAGGGGAAAAAACCTAAAGGTATCTGTAAAAGCCTGATAATAAATTAAAACACTGGAATGATTTGTTTTTCGCATCATGGGAGGAGGAAAGCACCATGAAGCCTTTCTTTCAAAAATTCTCTCTAGAATCTATCGACTAATTCTACACTGAATTTCAAGGCTATAAAACTTTATTAGCAAGAAGAATATGTATATTGTTATTCATTTGTTCACACTGCAATGGTTAAGGTCCTGTCAGCATTTCCATTAAAAACCCCTATAATTTAACAGGAAACTCCAACACACATAAAAATACATTCAGGCTGCATTTGACAAAAGGGCTGCTCAAACCAGATTCTCAAAATTAATTCTATTTAGATATTTTATAGCTTGAAAAGAAGTAAGTCATGTTCTTAGAGGTACATACAGTCTCATACCTTCTGCAAAGTATCACCAATGTCAGCAGCTGCCAAACCAGTGCTCTTTATCTCCCCTTTCCTGGCTGACCCCCACTGTCCATCCATTGTTGCACAAGGAAGTCCATACCTCCTGTCCTGCACCCAGTTACTGTGCCATGTTTGACGTCTCTGCATTATTAACCTGTGTTGGGCTGTGATTTTTGTCTTGAAAATTCTTCCATGGAAATTTGGCCCTGTCCAGGGCACAGGACAGGTTCTATATGCGAAGGTCCTGTGTTGTCTGGACTGAGTTTCTGATGAAGGCTTCTAGGGCAGCTGCCCTGGCTATGGATGAGGCCGTAGTTCTGGGATGAGCCCCAGGTCAGGGAGCTGAGGGTTCTGCACAGACCACTGAGCTTGAATCCCAAAGCCCAGCCTGGCCCAGCCTGGTGTCCCCCATTGTCCCCATTGTAGGGGTCCAGGGGCTGAACCCCATCTTAAACCCTACACTAAACTCAGCAACTGCACTGATGTGGAGGGGCATCTTTGCAATCCCCTCCTCACGCAGTTTGAAAGTGAATAATCACATCCTCTGCAAAAAATGAATTTTGTCTCTTAAGACCAATATATTTTGATACAGCAAGAAATGTTTTACTGCTAATGATTTTAACAGATGCTTGTACGTGTGTCTACGGCATAATGCAACTCAGGAGTGTTCAGATAGAGTTTGTTAACAAAGTAAACTCTGGCTGTTGAAACTACCACACCTTCTTGCTTTAAGCATGGTCAGTGTAGGGGCATCACACCTCCTGGATATCAGACAAACCCAGGTTTTGCACTGATCACTGGTAAACTGGGCTTCTCAGGGTGGGAAACAAGATAGCTCAGATGCTTTTATGTTTTCTAATATATCATAAAATCCTCAGTGAATGTCACAAAAATCTGGTTGATAAAGATTGCAGAAAATCATGGGGCTTTTTGAGCAATAATTAAGTTGAAGTTGTTTGTAAAAATTTTCAGGTTCTCTACTGCTTAGTTGAGCTGTCGGCTGTGTAACAGCGGAAGCCAGCCTGTAAAATACTGTTTGCTCCATTTCTTTAAAGTTCCATCAAAGATCACTCTCATTCATGTGTAGCTGACTACTGTACATCAGCAATGTTTTCAAATCTCAAATCGATATCCTGTATGTTTTCAGAGAAATTAATTAGTCTCACTGAGGAGTTGCTTTCCTGGTTTGAAAAAGCCCTCTTCGCTCCTGTTGGTATTGACAACACAGTCAACTGCATAGACACAATGTTTACCCTCCTAAGAGGTCAATTTAACTGCTCCAGGCACTACAGTAAATGCAAGAACACACTTTTCTGCTGTTTGGTTTATGAGCATTGACCACACACAGACTCTTGGTTCAGTAAAATGGTTTCAGGATATTGTTTCGCTACCCATTTTTATGAATACCTATCCTTGATTCTAATATGATTCTTGAATTTTCTGTTTAGAGATGGTCACTTCCCTAACAACAGCATATATATTGAAAAATCTGGGAAATTTTATTTTGATATTTCTTAAAGAAATGGTTTTATTTATTTCATTTTACATTTTCTAACACTAAACATTTTCCTGGAAAATACCCAGCAAACCTCACAAACAAAAATCCCAGCAAGCTTAAGTGGCCTGAAAATGAAAGGATGTTTGTTGGGCTGCCTTGCACTGGCTTTTAACCATTGGTCTTAAGGTCTCCAGTTTATAATGTTAGCATGTCATCAGGAAATTAAACCATAGTGAAATTCTCCCCTTATCTAAAACGCCCTAGCTCAGTTGGAGTTTACTTCCCAAGAGATAAAGTGAACTGTAGGACCACTGAACCCTTTGTTTCAGCAAATAGTTCAATGTTTTGTGTGTCTCAGGAGCAAGTGAGACTATCCTTTAGCTTACTGTTTTGGACACGTTCTTAGCAGACAGGAGACAGCAGACAGAAGAGGAATTCAAACTCTGTTTTCTGTGGGGAAGTGCTCTCACCTCTGGGGTTCTGCTGGCCAGGGAGGGACTGCTTGCACTTAAAAAAAAAAAAAAAAAATTTAGTCCTTGGTTATTTTGAGGTGAAACTGTAACTTTGGTAATAACTGAATAGGTTTTCCCCAAAACCCACATTTGGTAAATGCTTTATTTGCTGAAAAATCCCTCAGCTCTGTGAATAATTATGGATTTAAGTGAATTCTCTCCAGAGAGTATATCAGATCATTTTAGAGTGCATGGAGTAAAGTTAGAAACCCAGAAAGTGTTCTCCAGTCAGCTTCCTGCATGTCTGTTAAAAGTGGGAAGCCCTGTTGGGTTTTCCTTCCTATGACAGCTTGCCCATAACTCTTTAATCAGTTTTCCATTGCTGAAAAGTGTTGTTGGCTTTGTTTATTCCAGAGAACTGTGAGTCTGTGTTTTCTTCTTGGTATAGCCAACATGAATCACGGTTTATAAACATCCTGTTGGTACTGATGGAATGACTAGGGACTTAATAAGACTTTGATCTTTGCAAGTAACTCACATATAAGACACAATGTCGGTACTCTTCAAAGTGTTTAACATTAAAAACCCCCAAAAAACCCTTAACAGGAAAAATCCTCCATGAGTGTAGGATGTACACTGAAATGTTATTTCATGTGCAGTGTTTCTAAGAATATATCTTAAACTCCCTAACATATTTGGATCCAAGGAATACAAAAATTGATTTGATTTCTTTCTGCTATTTTATAAGAATATATTCAGGAATTTGTTGCAAGAGCTATGAAAAGGATGGGCCATTTTGAAATCCAGACTTTAAAAATTATTTTTGTTTTCTTCTGCTTTTTTTAGAATTTTCTATATACACAATGGCTGACATCAGTTACAGACATGACTATATATATATATCTATACATGGCTATGTACATGGTAATAGAATTATCCTTTAGCAAATCCTGATTTCTTCTTGTGTCTAAGGCTGGCAAACAGTGCTGCATGTAAAAACAGAATTTTAAAATGACATAATTGATGATGCAAGTATTCTGAAAATAGAGCATTTTAAAACCAGTCAACAGTCATGAAACAGTTTTTAGAAACATCATTTACAAGGTGGGTTTTTTGTTGTTTGGTTTTTTTTGCCAACTTGACAGTCCTTTAAAGATGACCCTGTGGAGTACAATAGATGGGACAAACAGTGAGAGACAAGTTTCAGATTGCTTTTGAATAACATCTAAAGCTTTGTGGTGGCCCCTTTGATGTGAGTCCAAGGGGACTGACCACCTGTGTTGCTTTGGGTAGTGATGATTTCTTAATCAGGAAAATAAGAAATACAATATGACCTCAAGTAAACATTTAAGGAATCAGAGATTAAATTTAGGGTATTTTTCATGATCTTTGTCAGTCTTCATACAAAATAAATAATTTCATCAACACTATTAACTGCTTAATTCAGTGATTTTGCATCCAGACTTCCAAGATCATAGATTTTTCATTTAAAAATTATTTTTCATTTATCTCCTAGAATAAACTGAATAAAACAGGTTAGGCTTTTTTAAAGGACAAACAATGTATATGACCAGTTCCTTTTTACATCTTTACAGAGGTGAAGTTTACTCAGGGGTTTTTCACTTCACAAGTCATTACAGATTATTCAATATATTTCTGAAGTAGCCACTACTATAGCAAAATCTCCCGTGGCCTGATTTGTTCCCTAAGAATAAACAAAAGAATTAACCATTATTATTTTACAGACATTTAGAAAGATGAAGTAACCTGATATTACAGGATAATAAATGCTGATATCCACACTCATTTTTGTTTCCATGGATTTCAATATTTATCAATGAAGCAATGACAGATATTTTTCAATTTTTATACTGGCTGTAAATCAACCATTCTGCAATCATCTGAAGTGGTAGTAAATACCACCTCTTTACAATTTCCTGAACATAAAAACTTGTATCTATTACTTCAACTAGGAAGTTAATGTCAAGAGGATATATTGAAGCTTAAATTTCAATAATAGTGCTGAACTGGTGAGCATCATAGTATTTAAGATACTTGCCAGTCATTTTTTCCTTTTTAGAGAGGAATTGCAAAGGGAAAGGAGAGGGTTTGCTATAGATAAGCCTACAGAATACTGTCTTCTAGAATGTGTAATGTTCTTTCTCTACAGAGATTTCCAAACAATCAGTTCTTCAACCATGACATTTTAGCTTGTCATATTTCTTTCTAGAACATATATCTGAAAGAAAACTCATCATACATGTTTAGGTGTATTTATAATGAGAGCAAAAGTTGCTAAGGAGTATTTAAACTACAGATATTTTTGGGTGAAGGGCTGAGTGATTGAGAAATGCGAGTTTAGTTCAGGCAAGGACACAGAGTACAGTTCATGTTGCCCTGATTTTTCAGCCTTCTCTTCTGTTCCACAGTTTCATAGTTTGGGTTTCTTCTCACGCTCTGGTCTTTAAACACAGCCAATGTTTTTGTAATTTCAAGGAAAGTTTTCATTCCTGTTCTTAGAGATATGGACAGCTGATGGACAGTTGTCTTGACCAGTGGGATGGGGAGAAGTGTCAACCTTCTCCCCCAGTCCCTAGCCTTTGTAGAAATACTATAAAATGGAGTCAGACCTTTTTAAATAAATCAGTTCATACCTTCTGATCAAAGTGTGAGTGTGTGTCTGTGTGTGTGTGATGAACAGCGTCAAGTTCATGTTCGTAATGTTGGTATAAAGGAGGTTTAAGGCCACAAAGTTACTCTGATTTGAGTGTTTGGGGGAAAGCATGAGTGCCCTCCAGACTTGTTTTACAGATTGCTAAGCCTCCCTGGTGAATTTAAGTTTCAAATGGCTTACAGCCCTTCCTCCTTATTCAGGACCTGAAATCAAACCTATCTTTTAGGACGTAGGCTATTAAGGGATGAGATCAAGTGATTCTGTTCTGTGGTGTGCTGAACATCTGCTGAAAGAGAATGTCCTAAAAATTCCTCCAGCTTTTGAGTCCCCACCACAGGGGCTGGGAGAAGCCGAGAGGCATGGGACTGTAGCTGCTGTGGCCTGGCTCTAGCCCCCCTAGTTCTCAGTTTGTGTCCAGAGCACTTTTAACCCACACCTGGGAGTGCGCGTCATGGTTCTCTTCAATCCAGACCCTGGAGCATTGAGAAACACAGGCATGGGCAAAGGTGGGGGCCCATGCCAATCAAACCTGTGTCTTTGGGTAAAGGAGCTGGCTCTTTACAGAGTGGCAACCTGCTTAAGAGGTGGGGTAGAATAAAATGACAAAAGCACAAAAGGACAATAATAAAATTGTATGGGTGAAATTCTCTTACTACTTTGTGTTGCAAGTTTTATTAGTGGGGTTCATTCTTTTCCCAAAGCGTGCCTTTGTGATACAATTCCATGTTAAGGATCTTCTACTGTCATCCAGATAAACATGTTTCTACCTAAATGCAACTGCAAGCTCACAGATTCCACTTAGCATTTGTTTAGTTCTGTTTAGCAAATCTTTTCAAGTGAAGTGTTGCTGTTTTTGCCTTGCTTACTTTAAATCCACCTTTGGGATTAGTTTGGTTATTTACTGTTAATAATGGAAATAAGTCAAAGGGGAAATGCTTTTCACACTGGGCAGGCACCATATTCTTCTGGAATGAGCATTCTTTTCCTTTGTTTTTGAAACAATCTTTTGATTTCTTTGGTTTTCCTTTCATGACGTTTAGGAGAAAAGGAAACTGCTGTTGAATAGGAATGCCGGGGATTTCTGTTTTATATTAGACTTTTAAAAATATTTGAACTCTGCTTTGTGACGGAACGAATTAGACCTGAAACTGCAGGGTGGGTAAGGAGTTTCAAGGTTTCCTTATTTGATTTTCAGGGGTCTATATTTACCCTACTCCATTTTATACTGTGAAGTACCCTTTCTGCTCATTCTAAACAGTCTTTTTATTGGTAGTAGGCTTCTAAACTCACAGTTACCTGCACAGCAGCTGCCAATCTTCTCTACTACTATGTTTAAAGAACCAACCAAACAACAAAATCCCAACAAAAATAGCAGATTTCGTCTGCTACGTGCTTTGACAGACAGATGAAAACTTCCCTTATGCCCTGCTTCACTTTTGTTTATTCTCTCTGCCTCTCTCAAAGCACAGTTTTTGGTAGCTTGATTTCAGCTTTAAGAAAAGTAAAACCTTAAAGCAGTGTGTTTTCCCTTCCTTAGTAAGCAGCCGGTGACTCAGAGACCTGCATGTTGCAGTTTGTTCAGTGGGACATGTGCAGTGCTGGCACTGCAAACTGGTGCCTTCCCAGAGTCCCAGCAAGGCTCCATCTAGAAACCAGTGCTCAGTTCAGGTGCTTGTGACAAGGGGATGTCTAATCTCCTTGCTTCCTTATTGGGTACATTTGCTGTGTGATAGAAACTTGAGAGAGATTCACTTGTTCAATAAAAAGGCAAGTGAGATGAAACTCATTTCCTAACATATTTTATCTATGCCAGCAGTTTGGTAGTTTTTATATACAGTAAGCAATAAAGCTAGTTAAAAGATCATTAAATAACTCCCATGAAGTTATAACAATGCAATAAAAAATCTAACCAACACAGGGCACCTTGCAACATGGAGCCCTTTAATCAGTCTTTTCCTGGGCTGTGTTCAGACCAGTGACCATAAATCTTTCAGCTATCCAATCTCCAGCACTGCATTTCCTCTTTTGCTCTGAGATCCTGGGCCACCATGGAAGGAGAGCTGCAATCACTGCGACGTGCCAAGCAGCTGTTCAAAGCTAGAAAAATTGCTTTGAACAAGGCAAAGAGAAGTTCTGATTTTAAACTTCTCTATTAAAGTGGTAATGAAATGTATTTTTGTACATAGCTTTGAAAATCCCTGCTGTGGAATCGTGCGCTATCAAGGGTCATTTTAATAACATTGATTGTTAAAAGACACATCTCCCAGTGTAAAACCAGAACTCATTAGAATTCAGGATAGAGCTGATTACAGAGGAATGCGTAAAACTGAATATTAAGAAGATTAAGAAGAGCTGGATATCAGTGCTATATTCCAAAGGGAAATCCACCATGTACTTACTGTCCCAATCAATGGTACCCAAAGGCAATGTGTACCTCTGTGAGTGTACCCTACTGGAGAGGGAACTCTCAGAGTTTGGCCAAGGGTAACTATAAATATTAAAACCTATATTATCAATGTTTGATAGAAACATAAAAAATTTATGGTTGTATACAAATTTATTCTTTAGCAGAGGAGACACATGAGATTTTATACTGCCACTGTTAAGTCACTTTTTTCTTTCAGGCAAAATCTAATTATTTCCACCCAAATTTCTTTCTTTCTTTAACAGAGGTGGCATCATCCAAAAGAAGTAAATAGAATGAATAGCTGAAGCCCTGTATATAGTTAAATAGCAGATTCTGTATCAAGGTCATTCAGATAGGCTGTTCTGCTATGTTTTGTTTCTTTTTCTTTTTTTCCCCCCTTCTTTAATTTCCAATCCCCTAGCCTCTCTGCCTCCTTTTGCTATTCAGTACGTGTTTGTCACACTCTCTCTTGTTTAGAAACAAATGCATTCAAACGTCTTTGGTACTTAGAAAAGCAGTCTCAAATTATAGCAATTATTAACATAACAGGAACACACAGGAGTTATCCAGCATATGGAAAAAACCTGGGAAGACTTCAGCGCACTCTGTAACCGTGCGAGATGGAAATTAGGGGTATCTACCCAACCAAATGTGAATTTCCATGCCCCTGTAACAGGCAAATGGAATTACTTTCCACATTGTGGAGAAAATTCATTATGTAGGTGTAGAATCTGAAGAGGGAACTTCCTTGTCTTGTAGTGGGAAGCTGTATGAGATGTAGCAAGACCTATGTATTTAAAATATGATTATCAGAATTGACATGCAGAATTAACCAATCATACTATTTATGCTAATGGATCAATAAACGTAAACATCCTGAAAAATACAAAGTGCAGAGAAACTAACAGTTGACAGTGGCACTGGTATTATTCTAGGAATGTATTTCATGGTTCTCTTGTGAAGTGTACAAAAAGTCAGGACACACTGGATTTCTACATTTTACTACTGCTTTCTACCTTCTCAGCTGGTGTCTTTTAAGGGACCAGACAGTACTCACTGGGACCCTTTCCCTCTCCCAGCATCACCTCCAGTAAGGCGCCTGCTTGGCTGCATCTCTGTTTCATACTCTGCAACAAATGGCCAATAATCATCTCTTTAGTTTGTCTTGGGCCCTCTGCAAGTCCACTAACATTATTGAGAAGCATTTGAGAAATACTTAGAGGGTATAAACCCCCCCCACACCAACAGAAACCACACACAAAAAATATTCTCCTAGGCTACCTATCCTCCCATGTAATGCTACTATCATGGTGCCATGGCCCTACTGCAGTTATTTTCCCTGTGGAAAATTACATTAATCCTCTTGGCTTTCATGCAATCTACACTGTGTGGCCAATGGAGTGGGAATTTTCATATATTTTGAGCAAAAAGACACACTTAGATGTGGCAATATGTTTGTGGCGACACTGCTATTGCACTACTAAGTTGCAAGATTCATTTCACTTACATTGCTGTAAGTTTATTTAATTTAGAGTAACAAAAGCCATCATAGTATTAGGATAATCAAAACTGTATAAATAACCGAAGCTTCTTTTGAATAAATCAATTTTTGCATAGACAAAGACTAGAATACGCTTTCCTGCAATCTAGGACAAAATGCTGTGTATAAAAGTTTCAGTAACTGTCCATGGACAGTCTTTGCTATAAATGAATGTTTTTGAATAACACCAGTAATCTGAAGGTAATGAAAGCAGTTTATGCAAGGTGCAATAAACAGCCATTGTTGTGTCTACAGAACATTACTTTATGCTACTGTGCAGATGATGTCTTTTTAGTCTTCCATCTGTTTTGAAAAAAAAATAAAATTCAGAGGCCACTAGTCTGAAAGAAACAAGGACAAGATAATAACTAGAGACACAATTAATCCCTGTACTTTGGAATAGGACAGATTGTTACAACAATCACAGAGAAAGCTGTACAGAGGTTGCAGGAAGGCAACTAAATGCAAAGCTTGAAAATGGGAACAAAGAGTGTTAGAAAGAGCTAAATTACTAAAGCAAAGAAATGAAAATACAGCTTAATAAGAAACAAATGTTGCGTGCTGTGTATTAACAGTGGAATGCTTGCAGAAAATAAGGAAAAGTCTTTGTTTACTCAACCCTGACTCATGTGCAAAGGTTTACATAAACTGAGCTTCTCTCCGGATCCCAGGTATGTGGGAAGTCCTGTGGGGATGGGTAGTCAATAGGGCTTCTCACTCACTTGAAATCAGACAAATGTTTTGGATTCAGTCACTTGGGGTACAAACTTGAATAATTGTAAGCAATAAGCTCCCATTTTATCACTGGGGCCAAAACCCCACTAATGCAGCAGGCTCCAGCTCCGTTGCCAGCACTGGCTTCTAAAGGAGCAGCAGAGTGCTGGCAGCCAGGATCCACGGCAGGCTCTCAGCCCTGCTCCCCTGTGGCTGCACACGCTGCTCTGCGGCTTCCCGAGCTGCTGCTGGGGCTCTTTCCCTCACTGACAGGAATGAGCTTTTGTCTTATGTGCAAAGGAGGAAATGTTAGCAATAACAGGCCTCATTAATGAATATACAGAGCAGATCCTGCTTTCAGTCTTGCCCTTTCAACCTTACTGAAGTTGAGGCTGTCTTGATTCTTGTTAGGACTCTTTTCAAGCACCTCCAGAAATCCAGAGAGCCTTTGGGATGTTAAGGGCCAGGACTAAGAAAGCAGAGGTTTATATAGTGGGACATCAGAGGGGGGAAGAGAAAATGCACCTAGAAAGGACCGCAGCGGGTGATGTAAACCCTTGTTACAGTCTATAGCAGTTTAATGAAAGTAAGTCAGAATAAATAAATACCTGAGGTGGAACCAAGAGGCAGCTGACCCAGCCTGAATGGGAACTAAATTGCAGTTGACCCTATTGCATCACTAAATTACCCTCCTCAAGGGGAAGGAATAAAAGTACCATGGTTTTTGTTTTTTTTTTTTTTTCTGCTTTAAAAGAAGTTTTACTAATTCAAAGAAACACCTACTGTTGGTAAATGTGCATGGTATTGGATGGATTGAATTAATTCCTCTCTTTGCGTGCTGACATCCTTCTCACTGCATAGGGAGATTCTACAGATGTACAGAAATGCTGCACAGGATAGGATGTTTCTTTATGGCATTTCCGTGTGCTTTAAATCTCTGAGGAGTTTTCTGTGTGTGTGCTTTATATTGAGTCATTAAGTACAAAAACAAACTTATTCACAAACTAGCTTTGATCTAGGCTTCCTGTGATTTATCTCGGCTGCCTATAGCATGCACTGAAATCCTACCTGATTGTTATTAGCTCCCCAAATATTTATATCACTCCAGATAATCAATGCTTATCACAGCCGATACAGACGTTATGGGTTCCTCCAAGAAAGGCACAGCCAGCATAATAGCATTTTAATTATTGCAGCATACGTTTTCAAATGTCTTTTCTTCCCAGTATCAATTGAACAGAATAACTACACACATCTTATTAATAGATGATGTTAAAAATATTATACATGTAAATTACAGCTTTTCCCACTAAGTGTAAGAAGCAATAATGCAATGTCTTGGAGGTATTAATGTTCACTTAATTTAAATCATGTTGCTAGTGCTGTTTTCTGTTCTCATTCCCTTGCGTCCGCACTCTCTACAGGATGTTTTTCATTCAACTGCTGTGTAAAACAAATTTGCTTGTGGGGGTTTGGTGATATAAAGTATCTGACTGGCACCAGTGCATTAGTTATTCTACATGTAACTGAAAACATAAATTCAATATTTGGATAAGTAGAGATAGCAGCATCTGCTGGTTTAGAAGACACAGATGACATGGTTTTGGTTATCAAGTGTGCTTCAAGTTCATGGGGAAGTTCAGTGGAGAACACACTGAGCCCTTCTGTCCCTCAGTTTCCCAACTTGATGTAGCCTCTTACTCCCTGCACCATTTTGAAGTTCTCCAAAGGGAAGTGCAATTCTGCTTTCTTTTAAAAAAGATATTTCAGAGAAAATAGTATTATTTACTTTGTAAGGAAGACTAAATAGTCATCTGTCTCCCAACAGAATCTGGGCTAGGAGCCCCATGAAAATACTTCTGTAGGTAGCATAGTCATGCTTTGAAAAAGGGAATTACTCTTTATCTCTTTATAAAAATATTTGCCGCTCATGCAACATATTAGGGACTCAGTTCTGAATAGAAATTCTGATTCTGTCTTCTGGATAGATACAAATCAGAAGACAGATCTACGGATTGGTGCGAGGATTTTTCATGCCTTAACTACCTGAAACTTTGACTCTCATCTAAAAACAATGAAACACTAAATTAAAGTTAAAAATATTTTTGAAGTGGTTGAACATACTGCTTTTATTGCTTTACTCATGCCGCAAATCTGTAAGATTTTGTCTCTGATGCATACAGAATATACACACACATACATATATGCACCCACATGCAGACATACAAAAGTCTGCTGAAATTCTTGGTCCTTCCAACTCACAATGAGTACAATAATCAAAGTTTTTTCCTGAAAATCTCTGATCCTGAGATCACTGGATTAGTTCAAAATTTCAGCTTTCAGTTTGAAATGCAGGCTTTCTGGAACCTCAAAACCACCTGGTACATCTGGACCTTTCTTGACTGACTCAAAAACCTAAAATGTAACAGTAGTAAGTTATCTTTATATTTAGAAGGTGAGAATAATTTAGATAAACAGTTATTTGAAAGTTTATAATGCATCTGAATGAAGCTTCTATTTCCTTTTTCAGGCTTATGGACTTGCCATTTTCCAAATCATTCAATGTAATCATTGTGGGTGCCCACAGCCTATTTTTCTCGTCATGTTACCTATGAAAGGCATTTTTCTTCTGCTGGAAAATGATGCCTTATGTCATCTTTATTGTTACTTACTAGAATCATAGAATTATTTAGGTTAGAAAAACCTTTTAGATCATCGAGTTCAACTATTAATGAAGAATTCGGATGAATGTGGTGGGTTTTTTGAAGGAACATTTTGCTTTTCTGATTTTCTTTTTTTTAACTTTCCAGGTTCAAAGTGATGGCTTGAGCTCACTTATATGGTGTTGTAAGATCACTGATCACCATCACAAGACTGCAAACTAAAAAGCAGGCAAAGTTAAGTTGATTTAACTCAGAATTGAATGTAAACTCTTGCTCCTAAAAAACAATTGCACGTGTGGTTAATTTTCAATGCAGTGGATAAACTTTATACCCGTCCATAACTCATTTGATTGTTTCTGTACAAAAACTCTGCTGGAGGACTCTGACAAACACTCTTGCTGTGTGAATGTCTCATTCACGTGCAAACTCTACCAATTCAGGGTAGCAACCAGTAGGAATAAAGCACTACCTGCTGACCTGTAAACATAAAGGGAAAAGGAAATTGAAAAAAAAAAAAAGGACCATGTTGGTAATGCACATTTCATTTTAGGATTAAGGAAATAGTCACTGGAAATGGTTGTGGTTGAGCAGACTCCTCCTCTGCTGACTTCTGTTAGAAGTGTATGAATTGTTTCCTTTACACCACTGAGGTCTAGAGAAAGGGTTTTAATGCAGACAGTTAAATTCAGGTTAACAACCCTTATGTTAATGCGCAGGGGTGTACCCGGGAGCTGTCTCCTCATGGCCTGGTCTGTTGCATGGATCTCAGGACAAAAATACCAGGAGATTCGGTGCCACTGAACTTGCACGCACTAGAAGGGCAGCAGATTAAAAGTTGATCCACTGTTTTCCTTCAGCATAGATTCAGTCTCTTCAAGTAAAGTTTCAGGTCACTTCTAGGGCATCACTGCAGGTAAATGAGCAGTGTGTTTATTAGTCTCTCTGGTAGATAAGAAGGTTTCAGTTTTAATGATTGCAAAATCAAATATTTGACAAAAAGTGAAAAAGCAAAGACCGGAGGTATATATTCTAAAGTGAAAGAGGGAGGAGAATAATGAGTTTGAGAAGAATAAAATGCAGGCTGGTTAGAGGAAAAGAATGCTACAAAGGTCTCTGTGTGAATCTTCGGTTCCTGGAGTTTCTGCCAATTCCTTTTATTACTCTTTCAAGTAACCAGGTACATATGGCATGTTTGTAAGTAAAGCAGTCAATGAAGTTAGTTACACCTCTGCATTTATTGCCCTACCCCTGAGTATTATTAACTTTTACATTCCCCATAAAATATAATTTATCACTTAAATAATTTGCTTTGTGTCAGGGTTCAGTGTGCTCCAGTGCTTTCCTGCTCATTAAATGAGATATTTTTACTTAATGAGCCCAGAATGTCCTTTGCACTTAACATTAGAATTGATTTCAAACACTCCATTTTTCTAACATATTTGTATGTAATTTCAGAATGTGGACTTCATTCCACAGTCTTACTCAGAAGAAAAAAGAGCTACAAAGAATAATGACCCATGAATTCTGGAGAGGAACACAGTAAGTATGGGTGAATATTTTAAAAACCCCCCTATTATCTGCCTGCACTTTGCATTCTTTCATCTAGTTTGAAAGTCTGAGTTACTATTTGAGCCTGATGCTGCAGTTATTACATACATAATACTCCATTAGGAAAGTGTTTTTAGAAGGGACTGCAAGATATGGATTTCCATGAAATTAAAAGCATTTAAAAATAACCCCACACTTAGATGTATGTGTATGATGCCCTGATTCATACAGCAGACAGCTAGTCTTTCAAATGTACACAGTTCACATATAAATATATTTATCTATAGGATAAATAAACATCATAGAACTCTAGCAATGTGCACCTAATGGGGAACTGGCTCATCTCTTTGCAATTGCAAATAATCAGGTTGCAATCATTTAATAAAATCTGAGTAGAGAAACCCTCTGTTGTGCAGTAAATCATTTGCTCATAATAATCACTGGAACCAAAAACCAGCCCAAACCTCTGAGCTATCTCAGCAATTCCAGGATAAACACTGTGCAGCCACACTTTAACTGGAATTTTGCCACCAGCTAGATCTCAAGGAGTCAGTGAGTACTGTATGATGGATTCACAAGTGGGTGTTCATTTGAGTCCATTATAACAAATGTGACCATCTGTGCATCAGCTGTACACCACTGACACGCAGGGTGCAAGTCTGATCAGTCAGGTGCTCAGGATCCATGGCAATGTGCATGGCATGAGACACTCAATAAAGGACAGGAAAGCTGAAATTCAATCCCATAAAAATGCTAATACTGTAATATAGATTTTTTGTTTCTTCTGACTGAAAAATATTAACTCATGAAATAAGCAAAAATATATTTATATTTAACTGAACTTACAACTTTTTTCAGAGTATATTTGGCCATCATTAAATGTCATATTCACATTTTCCCATGGTTGCCTTGTCTCACCTGATTAAGAGCTTGGGCCTCTCTGCTCCTCTGGGCTGTGTTCCTTGGCTGATCTCCATTTCCTACAAGGCACGTGTAGCCACGTAACTGTGAGGCAGCTGGATGTGGTGGAAGTGTTTATTATGGGATGTGCCGTGGCTACCACGGCACATGGTGGGCAAAGGAGCACGAGCAGGAGGTAGCAGTGGGTATACCTTGGCGTAGCAGCCTTCCTCAACACACTGTCATGTCTGCTAAGGGAAATCTCAAAATTCTCATCAGACTGACAGAACCAGCCTATTTGAAAAAGTTTTTAAAATATTGCAATAATATTTCACAAGACTGGGTCATGCCTTGTAGGTCAAGAAGAAAAAGAACACTTCCCTGGTTGTGGCAAGGAGAAAAAGAACATTTCCGTGATTGTGGTAATAGGAGTTAACAGTAGCGTGATTACCCATACAAGTGTATGAAATGTGAGATCTTCATTTTTGCCAGACAGGGAGAGAAAAACAAATGAAAAATTGGAATCAACTGTTGATTATAATTTAGTGAGGGGTGAACACACTGTATTGGTTTGGCATGAATGGTAAAAACCAATTAGTGATCTACTTTAAAACTGACGGCCAAAATAGCCAACGTG
The DNA here is from genome assembly GCA_013397315.1 of Donacobius atricapilla. Lineage (NCBI taxonomy): Eukaryota > Metazoa > Chordata > Aves > Passeriformes > Mimidae > Donacobius > Donacobius atricapilla. Next base: position 1,786,704 of record WBMY01001677.1, read on the forward strand.
TACAAGTGCACACCTCTGGGACACACGGCTTAAATACAGGTGGGATTTTGGGAAAGCTCTCTTTTCCTGTGGGCCTGCCATGAGGTAACATCGAGGGGCAGGGGGAGCAGCACGGCCCGGCTTAGGGGAGCCGGCAGAGAAAGGGGAGCCACGGCTGCTGACATCCAGCCGATCCTAAGGCCTGCCTCACGCCTCCAGCCGGGCCGAGGGAGATGTCCCTCAGGCCCCCGGAAAGCAGCACCGAGCCCAGACTGGGCCAAACCCACCCCATAAGACCAAGGGGTGGAGGGGGGAAAGAAGATCCAGGTGCCGTTTCTGAACCTTCTCCGTGGCGTGGATTTGAGGTTTTTTCTCCCGCCCCGGCAGAGATCACATGGTGGTCTGCAGGCCTGGGCAGGAAATGTTAATTCTTTCCTAACACAGACTGAGACTTTTTAAACTCTAACCCTTCTCGAAGAGAGAGAAATGGCCAAATTGGAGATATGCAAAGGCACAATATGAAGATATCAAAGTCAGTAAAGGAAGAGTGACTTCTTAAGTGGAAGAGATGACAAGTTGCCTTAGTTCTAGGCTGTAAATCTCCTTCGATTTATGGTAACAGACTGTAATATTTCCTTCAAATGGAATGGACTAAGAATGGGGAGATGANCCCGGCGAATGCGAAACTAGTACACACACCCAGGTGTATTTATTAATGCCATCTCGTCATTGAAAAGGCTGCTAAGTAACATAATGGCTCTGATACAGATTGGGGAAACAGTCACTGAATATGTACAGTATGAGAGAATCTGTACTCTCCTCTTGCTGCTACCCATCAGAGGGTGCATCACATACCCCTAGGAAATCAGTTTATTTTGCTTTTCCTTACAGCCCTTCATAATTTTGTCCATTTGACCTGCAGACAGTTAAGATTGGTACACTCAAGCTGAATGTGCTTTTTTTTTTCATATTTTTCACTGAAGAGAAATGAAGAGTGTTGGAGTTTTTGTTTGCTTTGTACTTTGTTTTATTTTGGTTATGTTCCCTCTCCTTCCTCCTCCAATAAAAAATAATGCTATCATTTGCTCCATAAAAATAGTGAAATATCACATTAGGTACTGAAGTCTGTAATATTGTAGCATATTTATATGGTCTGATGAGTTCTCAGATGATAAGAGACTTTTTTTCGCTTCTGATTCTGTAACAGCAACAGACCTGCCCTTCATTTCATTTTTTAAGGATAAACATGAGACATTTTAAATTTAATTTGAATTACTTTCTAGATGATAACGATCATTAATTGTTATGTTTCAAATTCTAATGTCAAAGAATTTATTTCTTAAATGAAAAATAAGATTTAAAATTAAATACTAAGATTTCAATAAAAATTCAGTAAAATATCTAGCCAAAATAATTAATTTTTAAAATATTTTTTTCTCTTCGGCACTGTGAATGTTTAGTTGCTCTGGGTGAATAATAGTTTGGTTGTTATATCATATAAATCCCGGGGATGTCTCAATGTGTGCAGAAAGGAAAGTGTGAAGCACCTACTGGAGAAATTTCTACGATGGATCAGCAAGTCTTTTGGGAGGGGGGTTGCTGTGTTCCTTAGATTTGAGACTGGACTTGTTGGAGCTGCAAAACTGGAGCTTTCTCCCCTTTAGCATGTACCACTCCTGGGAAGACATGTTTTAAGAAAATTCAGGTAGATTATAGAGAAGTCAAGCCTATAATATTTCCTTTATTCCTGTAATTGGCAATTTGCATTTTATTAGTATGTGTACAGCCAATCTTGGCACGGGTATTAGGAAGTACATCAGGGAAAACAGCCAAGGGTGGTTTTTGGTTGCTCTTTTTCAGCTGATGGTATGATCCTAAGCCTGAGGAAGAGCAGTTCGTTGTGGAAAGTCTCTGGCCAACAATTACACATGAGGTGTTGCAGAGCCGGTCACCGGCACCAATAAAAAGGCACTAACAGGTGTCTGCAGCCCAGCTGAACAGTGTTCAGCTAAAGAATGCAAGGAGCACAGCAACCTCAGGTCATACCCTGATTTTTCTCTGGCATTTGAGACCCTTGTCTATGACTAAAAATGGCTGAAGAGGGAATAAATGTCAGATGACTACAAGCGTTATTTAAGTGATAAGTACATTGCTCCACTGGGCTTGTATCAAAGGATCCAGTATATGCATCTGTAGGCAACAAATGTTACTTTTTTTTTTTTTTTAATCAACTATTTCTATTTGAGAAATAATCTATGCAGTTTCAAGAAAGGTTGAGATAATGGTGCTTATCAGATTCCTTTTGGGAATGGCAGTAAGTATTTTATAGCTAGTTTCAGTTAACATAAACTTTCCATAAATCAGATACATAACTTGTTACACATGTAGACTAAGGCCAAAGGTTCTCTTCAGTCTTTGAGAGCACTGACATTAAATTTTTTTATTAGTACCCATGATGAATAATGCACTTGACTTTCATTTTGATGGTACTATTGAGAAAAACTACAACATGTTTCATGCAGAAGTATCTAAGTAGCCAACTTTAATGCCGAATAAAAGTTTATCTTTCTTTTAAATGAATTACTTCATTGCACAGTTTGTTACCTCCTGACAGCTGCAGCCTTTCTTGCATCAGCGGTCTCTGTGTTGGTGCCATCATACTCTTTGTGTGTTCATGGCTGGCTTTCAAGCTATCATTTCTTTGTGTCTTGGGGCTGTGTGGTTTGGTTTTACAAAGGGGGCCTGGATCTAATATTGCCACTGCCGACCGCTTTGCCACTGCTGTGTATACATGCAGTTGTCCAGAAACTCTTGCAGAGAAATGTAAATTGCTGTTCTTAAACCTAAACACATATTTTCATAGTTCATACTATTGGCCACTGTGCCCAAGTTCATCTGGAGTTATTTGGGCGCTCTTCTGCTTTTATAGCTCAGATTCTTCACACTTTTCTATTTGAGTCCTGTGATGCTTTGACTTCTCTGCTATGTTTGGGATGCTCCCATATTGTTTTCAATTTGGCTGGAGTAGCTTTGCTTGCTTGCAAAATCCCAGGCTTTATTTTCGATCTTTGATACACGCTTTCCAAGTGTTTTGATACGCTCTGGGAGTGTTTTATACCAAATCCAAAGCACCATCCAGCTTTCTACCAGGAAGCTAACCCTGCCCTCCACATTGTGAGGCTTATTGTAGTTCAGATCAGTTAAAAGCTTCTGTGTTCTCTCTCTTCTCTTCTATTGCTTGGTTGAAACTGAGTTTCTTGGGTTTTTTTTTGCACAGGAGTATTTTACATGTAGCCTGATTCATATCTCCTTGTAAGCACTGCAAGTCTTGAATGTTAAATCGTTGGTGAAAGTTGTGAGTGACACAGGGCAGATTTTCTTAGCATCCTGTGTTCTTGGGAAGTCAAACTGCAGTAAGAAATGCTAAGCAGTACAGAACTTTCACCAGAACTTCTGAATTTTCTGAACTGTCATCTGAAAATTGTAACTTAAAGAAAATGAAATCCCTGTGAATGAAACTGGTTCTGATGAATCTAACTTTGCTATTCTGCAAGTCTTGTGCTTTTACATGTTAAGCGCAAAATGATTCTATGAGGAAAATGAGCTTGAATCTTATTAGACATCATCCTGTATTAATGGAACTTCACTCATATTTTATTCATTAAATAATATTTGTCGATGTGTTTTTCTATTTTAAACTCTTACTGTAAAAGAGAGCATTATCACCTCAAAGTATTTGTTTCCTAGAGTGGATGCCAATATTATCCAGTCACGCCATATTCTCCTAATTATGCTGAGGGTTTCTTTCCTAACAGCATTTATTTTGGGGTGTCAACAATACTTCAGTTAAATGTAGTGTAAAGTGCACTTATTTAGCAAACTTGTCCTTCAGAAAAGGGGGAAAGGGGGTTTTTGTCTTTAAAACACCACTAGATTGTTTCTTTCTGTCAGTGCATGATACAATAGAAATCTTAAATCAATAACACTTCTTATTCCTATGCAATTGATGCATAACATCCTTCTTCACACAGAGGTTTAATGTGTTGTAAATTAATTATCTGGAATGCGTAGAGGGTCAATGGACCTTGGTATGACCGGGATGTAATGTTAAAGTGTTCCATTTCCTTCCAGCTCTGCTCAGCTCTCTTGCTGATTCCTCACTGTGTCAGCTATGCCATCTTCTGCACTTTGGTCCCTTAAGTGTTGTTAATGCCCTTTGAGGGTTTGATCGATAGGAAAAATTTGCTTTACCATAAATTTGTCCAACAATTTTCTTTCTTCTGAAGATGAAGTACTTTTCTTAACTGGACTTGTATAATGCTTCTTAGTAAACTACTCTTACTCTCAGAGAAATTTAAAATGATAGCCTTATTTTAAACCATAATGAAATTACAGAGCTTCTGCGTAAACAAATGCAGATGTAATATTTGGTTTTTAGGTGCCTAAAAATGAATCAACTATGCTTCTGTCAGGAGGAGTTTTGCTTTACTGTGTCCACACATTGAACCACATAGATGAATAAAACTGTTATTAACTGTGAAGAATTACTGAGGGAGAGATTCTCAACCATGAAAACTGCAATTAAAACACACATTCACTGGGTTTAAAGTAGCCAATTTCCTTTAAAAATCAGAGAGGCCACCTCTATTACATTTTTTGAAGCCAGCTTGGCTATTAGTTGCTAGGGTAACAAGATCTGAGACAGTGAATAAGTCCTGACCAGGCAGCACAGAGTTATGGGCGTCTAAGATGAATGCAAAGAAAGGCTGGTAGGAACATTAAATTATGGATTAGTTTAATTTTTATTTATCAGGGTTTTTTTTACTACAAAGATGAACAAAATATGTATATGCTAAAAATATAATTGTAAATAAAATGTAATTAAAAAGGTGCTGGTGTACTTTAATCGGCTGAGTAACAGATTACACTAAACTATTAAAGCAGAAAATACTCAAATAAAAAAAAGAAAGAGGTGCTACTTAAAGCTCCCAGCATGTTGGTGGGATCAATTTAATGTCCTGTGCTGTGTCAATGTCACTTTCATAAACTTTTGCTGAAGTGCTTTTCCTACTGTATGTTGAATGATGTTGTCAGGACTGTGAGTCGGGGGGTACAGTGGATTTGAGTCTACTTTACTTCCCTTGATGAAAAGGTCACTGCCACTTGTAAATCTGTTTTACTCCCTGCACAGTTGTTAGTGTCAAAGTCTGTCAGCTCTGTGGGATGTTAAAATTATACAACTGTAGTAGGAACAAGGATCACAAATTCCCAAGTGGTACATCCCAAGAAAAAGTCTCTGATCTTTGTGTAAAAGTTCTGTGGAAGGCTTTTCATTCAGGATTTTCAGCTCACTTTGCCTTGATTTCAGAAATAAACAAAATTTCTGTTCTATTCCTCCCATCTGGTGGGCCTTCCCCACTTGATAGCTCATCACAGGGCCACTTATGTCTGTAGCTCATGGCTGCAAGTGAAAAAAATCTCTGCTTTATTTTTTTAAGGCTGCAGAGGCTGCAGTTAAAGCACAATTAAAACCTGGCCTGTGTTGTGTTATGCGATTATGTTTTGACAAATCATCACTTTAGATCAGCTTCACAATTATTCATAAGTTATTTGAAAAATACAAGGAATAAACACAAAGTAAAACAACTGGCCAGTTTAGGGGAGGACACCTGACCTCCAAACCAAGTTTCCAAGCACTGCAAGAAATGCAAATGTAAAAACCTCCAAAAACCTAAATTCACTTTTCCCTTACTCATAACATCATAGGAACCGTTCTGTGCATATGCAAAAGCAGTTTTTTACTCAGCCCTTTTCCTGTGGGAATTGTCATACTTTGCCAGTATGCAGCAAAAGCAGTGGGAGCTCAACCAGCTGAAGTGCCACAGCGGCCGTGTCCTCTGAGCTTGATGGATTACGACACGGAGTTTTCCAAGTTTTATGCTCTGGCTGTGCAGGAGATGGACACAAAGTTCTTTGCATGTGACGTATGGTCAAAGCTTTTAGGTGGTCAATTGCCTGCTTAATCCAAAGGCCTCTGCTAAAACAGCGTCAAGCTTTTCATACTGTGAGCTATTTCCATATGACCTTGCAACTAAATTGATTTTTGAACAGAGCGAAGTAGTTTGCTGCTGAGGAGACAGAATGGGACCCGAAAGGGGCAAACACTGAATCTTTTTGGCTTGACTTTCAGTCAAGGTAACTCACTGGGGTCCTGAAGGTGATGCAAGTAAACATCTGCCAAGTGAATCTTCGTGTCAAGGCAGCCATTGTGGGCAAACTGGGATAGGCAGCTGTGGGTAAACATATATCAGTGTGCCAAGTACCCATCAGCATGATGGGGAAGAGGACACACGATGATCCTGATTTTATTTTGCTTTAATTTTGACTGGAAAATTCTCTTTATGTGCAGAATGTGATCTAGGAGCTGTCTCAGTCAATCCTTTCAGTGATAGGAAAGCAGAATCTGTCATGTGAAGTGTTTCTTATTGTCTGTTAAAGGTTGGAGTGTTAGGTAAACAAATAAGAGAAGAAAAAAACCCTGAAGCTTTAATTACTCTGAGAAAAAATTCACTGCCATTTCTATCAACCACTACCGTGGCTGTATAGATATCTTTCAAAATGTCATCCAAATTGCCTTTAAGATCACAAACACTTCTGCTTAATTCTCCTTCCCTGTCTCCTGAGAGAATTGCAGCATAAAAATTCACCTTTTCCCTTTCTTATCAGATTCATTTCTTCTGTTTGAAATTGCCCAAATCCAAATGGCAGATATTTGTACTTACATAATTAGAAAGCTGAATAGATGCCTGTGGTATCAGTGCTCATGTTTGCTGAAGACTCACAATGTTAGACAGAGGGCATGTCTCAGGAATGTAAACAAACATCCACTTTATCAGGACTTTTACCACTGAAAAATAGAAAATAACTTTTTTTCCCCTACCCTCTGCCCTCCCTGTTCCCTCAAATTCTCTAGGCTTTGCTCAATCTTTTGTAGTTTCTAATTTTCAGCTTCTCTAGGTACAGGAAAATGAAGTACAATTACAAACTGTCGGAATGATTCTTTTAAACAGGAAGAGTGGTTCCACACTCTCAGGTCTGTACACACTCACATAATGGGTATCTGGTATATAGCTACATTTTCACTCTGAAATAAAATAAAGGAATGTGCATATGCTACTCTATCGGCATACATCTTAGGGATATTTTTATTCTTATAAAAATGCATTTTTAAAACCTGATTGTTTAAATTTCAATATAAAAATCATATATATATTTATGATATAAATAACCAGATTTATTTATTTAATTGTTTTATTCTGGACCAGTCTTCTATATATATTTCTAGACAAAAGGAAATAGACCTTAAAACACAGACTCTGCCAGGATTTTGAGAGCTTTGGAAATGTTACTTATGGATCAAGCCTACTGACTGAGATGATTTACAGACAAAAAAATGTTTTAGGCCTTGGGTAGCACTTTCAGCCTTTCCAGGGAAAAAGGTTGCTGAATTGTAAAAATATTCACTTTAAAGGATTTAACCTTTCCATTAGTAAATTAATTTGAAATACTGAATTTTAAAGTGGTTATAAAGCATTTGGTCCTTGTGATAAAAGAGACAATTCTTAGGTGCTCCTTATTCTTTGGGTCTCATTTAACCATTGTGAGCTTCATACAGATGACCTGAAATGGGCTTGTCAAACACCTGCCCACGAGAATCTCCCAGGTATTACTGGGCTTTGTGCTTGTGCTTAACCCTTGCCTTTCTTCAAATGTTCCGTCACATTCTTACTGCTTCCTTTCATGGCAGACAAAATCACACCTCTTTGGACTTCCTGAATATATCTATGTTATCCTGCAGAGGTTTCCTATTTTCTCAGTCTCATGTTATTATTATGCATCCCCTCTCTTTTATTGTATTTTAAATAAAGATTTTAACTTTTTTTCTTTTGTTTTCTTTTTAAATACACTAAAACACCTTTTCACTTTCATCACGGTTTTCCAGACCTCCCATCTGCTTGCACAGGTTGTGCTGTCCAAGTCAAAGCCTCTTCTCTTGGTGTTCCAAGGAGGCACTTTCTCCTTGTAGTTTGTGTTCTTAACTCTTTCCTGGAAACTTTCCTTTCCCTCTTGGCTTACCAGGCCATATTTTGGAATATTCTGTCAGATAGACCAGCAAACACCACCACTTTATTTAGCAGATCCAGTGACATGCTGGCAGAGCACAGAGCAGTGCTACGAAGTCGTTCTGTAGGTCTCAGCTGTGTGTGGATGAAGGATGTCTCTTGTTTCAGACTCTCTTCTGGTCCTGGGGAAAGACTTCCCTTTTCACTCCTTTACTTTGGTCTAGTCTCCAGACTGAATGTTGCCTTAGCAGAGTTGAACCATTCTCAACTTCTCTTCAGCTAATTGCTATTTTTATTCTGAGAATGAGATCTTTTGATATACATCAGGTGAACCAGGCCAGGTATGAAGTGCTTTGCTCCAGCATGGGTTCATCTGAACTTGTGTGCATTCTTACAGCAGCAGCTCAAAGGAGCCCTTATTTGTATGTCCAAGACTAAAGGACTAGATGGAGACATGTAATTTAGGAGTATGTTTTACAATATCTGGTATGAAGCATCAACATATTGGTGTTAGGCTAAAGGGCTGCATTTTTTTTGAGAGAAACAGATGTCTGAGATGTGCATCATGTTACCAGTGATAACATGGATAGCATTTTTTGAAAAAACTTTCAGCTCAAAACCGTGGCTCAAGCAGCAGTTGAAACTGAAGCCTCTGCTCAGCTGAGGTGGGAAATTGTATTTGGGAAGAAGTGAATAAATACCCATGACAAATCTTCAGCTGCTCTAATTCATAATGGGAGTTCATTCCCATAATGGAAGATCATTCATAAATGATCATTACCCCAAACAGAGGCTCTCAGTGGCAATAGTAATTTAGACTAGGAGCAAGAACAATTATGTTGATCAAACTATACTAAAGGAGGAAGTTTATAAAGATTATCAATTTGTGATAAACTTTCTGCTCTGAAAAAAAAGTTTATACTGATACTTAAATTTGCAGAAGCATAAAGTCTTTAAAGAACCCCAAAGAATCACTAAAACCTCTAACACTTTACACAGCCTCATTAAATTGCTCCTCTGCAGAAATTTTGATGGAAAAACAATTAAGAAGAGCTGGTGTATGCATAAGTGCTAAATATGTGGAACATTCCCAGCCACTGCCACATGACAGCAATCCTGTCCCTGGGGTCAGGCTGTTCACTGGTAATTTCAGTGTGAGGAATCTCTGGGATGGTGAACCTGCTGAATGGGGGAAAACTGGTGACCTGCCACTCCTAAACCAGGATATACCATGCTCTCATACTTGTTCATTTGAAAATCTGTGCAACAAATCCAGCTAAACTGTCTTTACTGCTCAGATACAGAGCTGAATAATTTTATGAATTAATTGTTTTAGAGCCATCTTTCTAATTGCTTCAACATTTTCATTGTTTCATCTGGAAGCATTGTATGTGCCTCACGGGTGCAGTGGCATTCTCCATTATTTATACCTAATATTTGATGTATCATTTTAAATGCAAAAAATTAGTGCTATGTAAGTCCCTCTATATAGACCAAAAATAGAAGGAAAAAACGCTTCGTCATTTCCATACACTCACCCTCCATGTGCAGTTATGATCCGGGTTGCCCCTATTGTTGGTTCATGTATGAATAACAGCTTGCATTTCCCACCTGCGATCAGGTTTTACTGCGGGAGCAAAGCAAGGTCAAAATAATATCTAATGTTTAGACACTACATGCTGGTAGTGTCCCTGTCAGCAGACTATTCCTAAATAATAGCAACAAATAAGCATTAAAAGCTCCCCACAACAAGCTGTGCTAAGATCATACTGGATGCTCAGTGACCCGTGCAAAGAAAATGTAATATGCTGCTTTCTAGTGCTCTCAGCCTCAGCTGCTGTAGTGTCAATTATGTCACCACAGCTTTTCAGAGGAGGAGCCAGCATGACTCAAGAAAACAACAAAACAAGAAAAAGAAAAGAAAAAAAAAAACCAAACAAAAATAAACTCTGGATGCAAGAAAAGAGAGGGTTGCAAGCAGAGAATGTTTTGCTCCAGTGCAGAGTTTGAAGGGGTTGCCCTCTTTAGCACAATGGGAGCCAGCTTCCCTGCTGTGTTCTCTGAAGTGGCTCATTGCAGTGCAGTAATGTTATATCTTAATAAGCATAACACGCTGAACTGAGGCATATTTTTAAGTCAGGCACATGGGAGGGAAACATATCAGTGCAGAGCTGTGTTATTTTTAATGGAGCATGTGTTTGTCTTGTAAGTGTGTCAGAAGAAAAGGAACCGGTCTCAGGTTTCTTCTCACCATGTCTAACGTAGGATGGGCACTCCAACTGCCTCTCTAAGTGACATCAGTGGTCTTTGATATTGCAAATGACACTGGATGGTCTGGCCTACACTTGTACCTCACATTCAGTGACACTGAATACATATTGTGTGTTTCACTGTTCATTGAAGCTCTCCTTCAGATGAAGCTCTCTGAAAACCACAAAGACCAAGATAGCTTTCATTTGATAAGCAAGATTGTCAGAAATGACTGTCCTTTTCCCAGCTTTACATGGGTGGGTGGTACAGGTGATGGGCCACACGCTCTGCAGGAAAACATTTCTGTTTACATTCAACTGGAAAGTAGATCTTGCAGCCTGGAATTTATAGCTGCCACGTGTACCATACTGTGGCAGCCCATGGCACTCACCTCTCATTCTTAACATCAAAACCAATATTAGAGTAAAAATGCTTGCAATGAAATTCCTAAGGAAATTTTAAATTTCAATTAATACTGAGAATAGGTTTTTTAATAAGTCTTAGGTCAAGATGTATCATAAATCTATTTTCCACAGAGCACAGAAAATATATACTTATTCTGTCTTTGTGGTATGACCGGATCTAGTCTTACATCCAGCAGCCAGCTGAGGCTGCTTGTCTATTATAGTCTCTTCCACCATTCCTGACAAATGAACAAATAACTAGATGCCCTGTGAAACATTTTAAATAGAACTGTCTCCTGAAAAAGCCGTTACTGACAGAGACAGGTTTGATCCAGATCAAGGCAACCTGCTGTGGAGTAGAGAAGATCAATACTGGTCACTGCCTTTTTTATTTCAGATTTTTATTTTTTTTTAACTAAGCATAGATAAAAATGATGATGAATAAAGTAAAGCTGAAAACAAGCAATCTATGAACTGAAGTGCATCCTTCTTATTAAACCTTATTGTGCTCTTAAAGCAGTAGCAGAAGCTGTTGCTATGAACTCTATCATGCAAGAGGCTTTCAAAACAGCATTTAAAACTATGTATTATCTAGAAACCACTTTGTCCTCAATTTCTGAAAGAGGTGAAAGTAGCTTTAGAAAAGGAACCAATGTATTTCATGGCACAGTAAATTAGTTGCTATTTTTTACTTTTGAAGTATTTGATCAAAATCCAGTACTGAATATAGTGTCTTAAATGAATTTTATTTAGAGTGCTTCACTGCTGGTTACAACCTGGATCCTGTAGCTTCAATTTCCCCCCCTTTCCTGTTGTGTTCTTGGGTGTATGCATGAGGATTCCATGTTTCCAATGCCAGCTGGAGGCGCTAAGGTCACGTTCTAATCTTTGGAAACAAGGCATGGGTTTGTGGACAGATCAAAAACATGATTGCTTTTATTTATTCTATTCAAACAGCATCCTCCACTCTGACTTTGCTTTGAAATGAAAATAACAATTAAGAGAAAAGTCCAAATGAGCCAAGGAATGGACAACTATAAACCGAAATTCGACAGGTTTAAGAAGCAAGGCCGGCATAATGGCAATATCCCTAACAGCCTTTGGCTAGGTCCAGGAATTCAGTTTGCAATATAATAAGTCCTCTACGATCCACAAGTATTAAATTCATCATTAGAAAGTTGTTTTCTCCTTCCCAAACCTTCCATGTAACAAGCAGCTCAGTAAGATGAAAGGCATTTGTTACCGAGAACAGCCTTAAGGAACGGGAAAAGAGCAAATCTGGAAAACAGATTCACATTTTTCTGGAAATGGGTAGTATTCATAAAACATTTAGCAAGTTCAAGGTCAACTTGTTCTCCTTCTGTATACTATCCATAACAGGCATTTGACAACTCAGTGACAGTCAATCTAGAAGCCAAACTGAATATATTGGGCCATCCAGTTTAAATAAAAACTAAATCTTCATTGTGAAAGGAGCACATCAAACCCAAGAAGAACAAAAGGCTTTCCTGTTTCTGAAATTCCAAATAAGATCAACAAAAACAGTTACATATGAGAGGAAATAGACCTAATTTTGATAAATAAGCAGATGTATTCATAAATGGCAAGAGATTATGATCCTTCACACTATGGTGATGTTGTCTTCTCACTTTAGTGAAATTTAATAATCCTGAACATTCCACAGATTTTTTTTTCAGTATACCATGTTTGCAAAATTCCATAGCATCAATAACATACTGACATTTTGCAGTTGCAATTACTCTGAACTTTTCTTTTCAGTCCCTATACAAGACCACCCTGGAGTTATTTAATGCTGTTTCTCAATATGCTCTGGGATACAGTAAAAGGTATCCCCTAGTGGCTGTTGTCCTACTGGAAATTGAGGAGATTACACTCATTGGATTGGAATAATGAGATTTTCATCTGACTTCAAAGCCTGGTGAAAACAGCAGCTCAGAAGGCCACAGAGACATATGTTTTGGAAATCCTGGGGATATTGAGTTTTGTATCCATGCAAATTCTGATGTTGGGTTCATTTTCAATTCTAATATTTTTTTTTTTTAGTTACTGTCATCATGGACCTTAGAGAACCTATTCGTTGTCATGCACATTCCAAATAAAATGGATAAACATAACATATACTTATCTTTTATAACAAATTCTTCCAACTAAAATTAATCTGTGTATATTGAAGACCGATGGTCCTAAACAACCAGCTCATACTGTCCCTCCACCACTTCCAAATGGCACAGATATTTCTAATGGTGAAAGTGCATCATATCACCAATTGCCTTTTCTCTTTCAGCAAGACATAGAATGAAAATCAACTGACAATTGTTTTGTGGGTGGGTTCACAGATTAAAGATCAACTATAAATTGAGAGGAGTATCGAGTTCACAATATACTTGGTTCCTTTTTGGAAACCACTACCTGGTTTTGTTTTTAAAGCTGCCATGGGTTTTCAACAGGATTCTTACTCTGAGCACTCAGTACCTTTCATCAGCCAGCACCCACTGAATGACTACCAGGGATGTCAGTGTCAAATTCCTCTGCAGACGTCCAGCTGGACTCTCTACAGGGATTTATCTAAAAGGGCTTGCTGCAGCAGTGATCTTACTAACAGTTCTACCTTCCCTGCTCTGCATCTTTCAAATAGCAGCTATAAATTGTTTTGAAAATGCTCATTATTTAAAATTTTAGACCTCCTCCCCAATTTTGTCAGGTATTTTAGAAGGCTTTCTGCCTACAATTATAATGTATGTCTGCAGTCCAGGAAGACAGCTGAAAGCACAATGGCTCTGCCTCTATATTTGGAAACATCTGCTGTTTCATTTCCATGATGCACAGTGACGTGCAGTTCTGAGAGGAAGAACAAGTCTGGCACAGGAGACATTAGTTTATGGTTAAATATTTTGATACTGAAATTGGGTTTCCCTCTTATCTAACCCTCTGGTAGTACTCCTCCTTTGAGTAAAGGATGCTGAAATAGTTGCTCAGTGGTCCTCTGACTGTTTGTTATGGAAATAAATCCCACCCCTAGTGGGGCAGCCCTTTCAGGTATCAGCAATCTGCTTTCTCCACATCATTTTGTAATTCTTGAGAGAAGCAGAGAGACAATAAAGTGTAATATGGAGTGAAAACCACTACATTGACTTGGGAGGAGCTTTGGTTTGAGAAATCTCTTGATTCAAGGTGAGATGTTGAGGATCTGGGAGAAGATTTGCTTTACTATAAGTACTATGAAGAAATTGTGCCAAAACTCCATCAAATAAAAGCCTAGCTACATGTTTAGGAAAAGTGCCCTTTGATGAGTTGAGAAAATCTGGCAAAATTCTATTCTTTATAGTAGTTTATAGTTTTTTAATAGTATGTCGAATAATTTGAGGAGAACATTGTGTGAATAATCTTAGCCATGCATTATGGGGGGCTAAGGCAAAATTGCAACACTGGGTGCCAGGGATAGTTTTGACTCTTCTCCTAGCTGACCTAAAGAAGGGCCCCTCCATAGGAATTTCCACAGTGTTCCACTGTTAATCACTGTTGGATCCAGGACATGGCTCTGTGGTCTGACCCAGCACCATTACAGCTCTGCAGGTTTGTTCCAGATAAAAGGCCACAGTTAAACCTTGCATGGCTACAGAATCAGGCCATGGGGCTTTTTCTTCTCAATAGTGATTATCAATGGAAAATTTAAAGTAAGAGGCAGGAGAGAGCATGGGGGCTTAGGAGACCTGGGATTACATATCTGGGAAATGCTGTTTAGTATTCTTTGAGGCTGAGTATCTTCTGAGTGTGTCTGTTAAGCATACTGACAGAAATTTTGGAGAATGTTGAAAAATTTTATTTTTGAGAAGCCTTCATACAAATGGTATTTAAATTTCCCTTATGCATTCATTATGTAGGAACTTTGTTATACGCTTTCTTTTAGAGCAATATGATTCCATTGGCCAGGAATTCTCAGCTTTAAAAGACTGGGGCATGAAGAGCTGCATTATTTCTACAGAGAGAACAGACTCTTTTTTTCCCCTCTTAAATTTGGAACTTGGTGGAGTCTTTCTTCAGCAAAACTAAGAAGGTGCACATTTTGATCTGACAGATTCAATTTGATTTGTCGAATTTTCTGAATCTCCATGATCAAAGCTACAAAGATCAAACTATTCCATCACTTGACCTGAAAGTAATACAATACAGTTTAATATAGCAACAATATTTTGCCATAAATGTTACGTTAAGGCTGCCTATCAATAATTCAGCTCTTATATAAAATATTCTTGCGAATAAGATATTGTACCTCAAGAACAAATGATCTGTGCAGATATGTTTTCAAAGAATATCAGTCACTCTGTTTATGCCAGTGAAGAGTGAAAGAAACCCAAGGGTGAGAAATAAAACAAGACAAGGTTTAGTGAAATATGTGGGCTTGGAAGGAAAAATTATGAACATTTTGAGCAGTTGGACCTATAGCATGGAATGGGTCTTAATAACTCTGTTGCTCTTCTTTTCTAATGTTTTAAACCAAATTTCAATAGATAAAAAGTGACAAAATAAACTTTAATGGCAAAATATCCTTAAGAACACAAGAAATGTAAAATAAGTGCAGCGTGTAATGATAAAGTGGGATGTTCTAAAGCAAGGCTCCTAACCTGAGAGCTAAAAGTGAAAAAAAAAAAAAAAAAATTTAAATCTCATTTAGGATATACAAAAGAATCAATACCTTGGGAAAAAAAAAAAAAAATCTATGAATTTGCCCTGAGGTGAAATGCTAAGATGATGGGAAAAGCTTCTATTGTAAGATGATGATATTATAGCCCTGCATTTTATAAAAGAATATTCCATGATATTTTCTCTTTGCAGGTTGTTTCATGTTTGTTTACATTATTCAGAAACATTTTGCATCTTCACCTTCTAAATTGGCTGAACAGGCATTGTCCAGCCATCTGTAAAGGCAGGAGTGACTGCACATACCAGTGATTTGTAAGAGATATATTTGGTTTTGGAGTGGTAAAAGTTATGTCCCAAAAATTGCAGCATTGCCATCCCACACTTCAATAAAATATGCTTTAACTATCTCGAAATCATGCAATTGACTTCAAAGCCATGATTTTGCAGTTTAGTGAGTACATTTGTTATGTCTGGCCTTCTTGGCTTTGTAGGTTTAGAAGTCACTTCCTAAATTTTTCCCACAGTCATGAATAGAGTATTTTTAAAAAATGAGCACTGGATGATTTTACAGCCATGTGACTCTAGGAACTGATGTTTAAGTATGCCACAGGAAATTCTGATATTACAAAAACTAGGTCTAAGTGTACTGTTAGCTCACATGATTTTAAATGCCACCTTGCAGGAGAAGGTTAAAAACACCTAAATTCTTCCTGCCAAGGCTGTTTTTATTTCTTAGAGAGATCAACTGTGTCAAAATGAAATCTTCCCTCAGGCCATTTTTTTTTTAACAGTTAGATCACTTTAACCACCAACTCTGGCAGTAAAATTATTCATATCTGTATAAAAACAGTGAAGTTAAAACCTTCTGGAGAAGAAGCTACCAAAGTTGTGCTTTTGTCCTGCAGGGTTATTTCAGTGGGGTTCTGCCCCGGGTTTCTTTAGGTGGCGAAATGGAAATTTATCCTGGTTCCTGAAAACCAGTACTGATAATGTCTTTTTATCCAGACTCATTTCTCTCTCTAGAGATCACCAGCACTATTACTGATAACACAACTTTATATTGCTCTAGGCAGCTTGCCAGCTTTACTGATCCTAACAATTATGAATGAAGATTTTCATGTGGGCAGGAGACAAAAGGGAATATCACCTGAAAGTTTCTGAAAAGGGTGAATTATGGGAGTTGCCCCATAAGTGAGAGATAATATGTGGTCTCCAAGGGCCCCATCAAACTTTCCTGAGGAACAGCTGCAGAGCAAATAACCTCAGCACCAGATTGTTTCTCCAAAGGGAAGTAATCAGTGTGCCAATGAAAATGTGTAGGCCAAATGTACCACTGAGTACAGATGAGCCCCCTTCTTATTCCAAATAATAATGGTATGTTTTCAGATTTATGGTGTTGCTCCTTTCCTTTGCTGCTCCATCACTTCACTCTTTCCCATTCCTACCCTGATGGCAGATAATACATAATCCATAAGACGTATTGGTGTGGATATGATGCTGAGATGGGATTTTTGTTTCTTCATTCTTTTAGTAAGGGAAGCTGAACAGACACATAGAGATGGATGGGTGAAGTGAAGTAGAATATTACTGAATAATCTTCAGCCTTGAATGAGGGAAATGAGATACAGGATGCCTAATGTTTCATTGACATCCATGAAAAGAGACATGAAAACATCCAAACCTCTCTCGTGGAAGAAAGTTAAGAGAACCACAGCCCCAGTGAGCACGGTGACCCTGGCAGGACAACTGGGATCCCATCCATGCATCTCTCCATGTGTGGCCACAGGGAGAGGCTATGCCTGGTGCATCAAGAAGAAAATCATGTTCAGTGTGTTCTCACTGCAGTGCTTTCCTCCTATTTCTGTGCAGGAGGTAGTATAGAACTCCATGTTTCCTAATTTCTGTAGTAATTTCATGATTATGTTTCCAAAAGAAAGGACGCCTTCTTATTTTCATAATTAACAGGAAATACATGTTATACATTAAATGTGACACAAGAGAGATGAATTATGCAGTAAATTCTGTGTGTGCTGATCAGCACAAAGCCCAAGGCACATTCAGCAGAGTTGCTGTGAAGATCTGTAATGAGTTTCAAGTACATCATTTCCTGATGGAGGTTTAGAAAACATCCATCAATGCTAATTTTCCCACAGTTTTTAGCTTTTTATGAATACTTTACAGCTTACAAAAAAGATGAATTTCTAAAGTGCAACTTGAGGAAACTCTCTTAGTAATTAGAGAGTATTCCTAGCCAAAGCTAATGAGATCTGAACCTTAAACATGGGGATGGTTCAAAGTTGATGGCTCCAGCCTCCAATTTCTTCAAAAAGGTTAAATTAATTCCTCAAATCTGACTATGGATATTTTATTTTCTAGTTAAACTCCAAACCAGGTTTATCATTGTGCCTTCAAAAGTGCAGAATTTGGGTGTCATTCCTGATTCTTTAGTAGTTTTATACAGGATTAAGTGGTTTGAAAAGCAAATTCCAATGAGATTAGGGCATCTTTACACCAAGCTCAAGGATTTTGTGAAGTGATGCTGACTTTGTAGTGGAGCACATCACCATGCACACAGCTCTGTTCTCTTCAGCTTCTGTCAAGATGTTGCAACAAAACCGTCCTGACATTTTAGGAGTGAGAAAATGGATTTCAGAAAATGGCAAGGAGGGAGGGACAACTCCTGCTTAGGCAGTTGTCCATTTTATATTGAGAACTATCTACTTGGTTGCAGGCTTTAAAGAACCCAAATGTAATATCCAGGAATATTTTTCCAGCTGATGTATGTTTTTTATTTAGTCAGAAAATATTAAATATATTCCATGATTAATAAATAGTAAGTATTTATATGTTGTATAAATAACAAACATACATATATTAAATACTAAAAAAAATGTACCTGCTATACCAAGGTGCTTAACACCTTGAAACTCTGGTGATTTTAGAGAATTTAGAGGTTATCAGGTCAAGAGTTGTGAAGAGCTTTGATATGTGAGGAGAGTAAAACTTTTAATGAAACTCACCCTCAGTGGGAGCATCAGGTTGTTATTTTACTGTGTGTGTCTCCTGCTTATGTCCTTCAGTTATGTTAAGTAAAAACCCTCAGAGGAGATCACTACTCGTATTCAATCAGAAGTTAAGGGGTATTTCTGAGATAGAAAACAGTGTTGGGGTTTCTTAACAGGGACTACTTTCTAGCACCTGTCACTTGAATGAGAAGGCTTTTCTATATCCAGAGATTTTATTTGATCAATCCCAGAATCAAAAGCCATAACCTGAACAGCCTGAGGGCTGGAGTCTGAACAGCAACAAATAAAGTAATTTCAGATATATGTGAATAAATTGAAGCTGTACTTACAGAATTTAGAGCCACTTGAATTCTGCAAGACAATTCTCACTCTTCAGTGTTGCATCAGTTCCAAAGCAGAGCTAGTTTCAGTCATGTTTTTGTTAGCATTTACACTCATGGGAACAGGTTTTTGTTCACATGTGTTTCAAGACAGAACTATACCTTCATGAGGTGCAGCTTTTCATGACCAATAATACTGCAGACACACATTCATCCTCTCTGAAACATTTCAGCTATTTGGACAAGACAAAAACAATTCCCTGGGACTGCATGATGAAGCTATGAAAACTAAACAATCACTCTGGATTAATCTGGTTTCTACAAAGAAATTAAGTAATGAAATTTTTTCACCCTAATTAAACAGTGATCACCGTGAATATTCAAACAAAGCAGGACAGATTTTCATGTGTCGTTATTAGCAAGAAAAGCTAATTTATTATTGCTTAAGGTAGGCGAAAATAAGTTGTTGAGCTCTGGTACAACAAAACTATTTTGTGATCTAGTAAGGGACTGGAATATAACACTGAATATTATTCACTTATCTTTGAAGCAAATAAAACTTTTGTAGTCTGATATTACACTCATTTCCCTGCTCAGTAGTTAGCATGTCAAATGCTCACACTGGACCTTAAAATGAGTTAGAAAGCTCAGGAGTATATCAACATTTGCAGCATAAAACTGTCTTCTCTTTGATCATTCAAGCTTTCCATCACTCTAGGTGGTCCTAACTAATAAGGAACTGTGATCCTCTTCACTACTTGATTCCAGTGGCCACACAACAGACCACATGCAGTTAATGCTTGCCATTAGTGTTTCAGTCAAATACCAACACTTATCTACAGATTTATGATCCTTTTAATTACATATTTATAAATCATGTACTATATGGATGGGGAAAAAATGTCTCTTTTAAGGATTTGAAGATTCTGCTTCTTTTTGTTTGGGATAGTTTTCCCCTCAAGGCAAAAACCCATGCAAGTTTTTTAATGCATCTGAGACGTGTTATTGAGCAGGGGCACTGCTCTAAGTTCCACACAAACATGAACTATGAAAAACAGAACTCTGATTTTCTCCAGATACTAATATGAAGTTCCTTGTATAAGAATCTGATTTACAAATTGGACATACCTGTGCAAAACCCACACTGTCAGCATCCAGTCCCATATCTGTGCTTCAGCAGCCCTGGTCTGCCTGGCTACAGACGCTGAGCACTAACAGCTCTACTCCCTTTTTGTGCTGCGAACTCTGAAAAATGTACCTGCAAAGGAAGGGGAGCTCAGAATTAAATACATGCTTTTGGGAATGCTCTTTTCCCAGGCAGCTATTCCACAATGAGTTTACTATGATTCTGAATCTTTGAACAATGATGATTGCACGCCGAACACCAGTTAATGTGTCCTGTCCCAGTAAAGGAGAAGGTGTGGCCATAGGATAACAGTCCCGTGGATCAGATTCCTGGGTGTGAAGCAGAGATATGACTAGTTTAGGTATTAGGGTTTAATGATAAGTTAGAAGGGCTGATAATAAAATTCTTGTGATCAGAATTCCATCTGAGAGGAGTTAAAAGCAGCTTTAGCCAGGCAAATCCTCCTCAAATGTCTGTCCTGTATATATATATATAT
>WBMY01001678.1:1793-13814 GCA_013397315.1 Donacobius atricapilla
TATTTCAATTATTTCAATTACTTTTGTTCCATTTTTTTTAATTTATGTTAAATATCTATTTCAATTATTTTGATTATTTTAGTTCCGTTTTTTATTTCAATTATTTAGGTTAAATATTTATTTCAATTATTCCAATTACTTTAGTTCCACTTTTTATGTTAATTATTTATGTTAAATATCTATTTCAACTACATTAATTATTTTAGTTCCGTTTTTTATTTCAATTATTTAGGTCAAATATTTATTGCCATTACTTATTTCGATTTTTTAAATGTCAATTATTTATTTCAAATATTTTAATTATCACAACTTTTTATTTTGATTATTTGATTACAATTATTTGACCCCCAGGCCCCTCCCGGTGTTAAATCCCGGAGTTTTGGGGGAGTTTTAACCAGGAGCTGTGGTGGAATCTTGGAATTAAAGCTCCGTGAGAGGGACTTGAGTTCCCATGGCAACCGAGGCAGATGGAGTTAATTAGGGCTCCTCCATTTCCAGAATTCCAGAGTTCTGTGGGATCAGCAGGAAAATATCCCCGGGATAACTGCTCAGGGACTCAGGGGAAATTCGGGATGAGAGGGGCCAAGGAATTCCAGAGGGAACACGGAAAAATCCCAAATATACACCAGGGATGTGTCCATGGAGCAACCTGGGAGCATGGAATAACCCTGAATAATTCCATGGAATAACCCCGAATAATTCCATGGAATGATCTCAAATAACTCCATGGAATAACCCCAAGTAATTCCATGGAATGATCTCAAATAACTCCATGGAATAACCCCAAGTAATTCCATGGAATGATCTCAAATAACTCCATGGAATAACCCCAAATAATTCCATGGAAAAATCCCAAATAATTCCATGGAATGACCTCAAATAATTCCATGGAATGACCCCAAATAATTTCATGGAATAATCCCAAATGATTCCATAAAATAACTCCAAATAATTCCATGGAATAACCCCAAATAATTCCATTGAATGACCTCAAATAATTCCATGGAATAACCTCGAATAATTCCATGGAATAACCCCAAATAATTCCATGAAAAAAACCCAACTAATTCCATGGAATAACCCCAAATAATTTCATGGAACAATCTCAAATAATTCCATGGAATAACCCCAAATAATTCCACGGAATAACCTCGAATGATTCCATGGAATAAACTCAAATAATTCCATGGATTAACTGCAAATAATTCCATGGGATAACCTCAAATAATTCCATGGAATAACCTGAAATATTACCATAAAATAACCCCAAATGATTCCATGGAACAACCCCAAATAATTCCATGGAATAACCCCAAATAGTTCCACGGAATAACCCCAAATAATTGCTCCCTGTGCCAGCGGGGACTGGACGTGGGGGAACCTGCACCCTCTTCTTAGGAAAAGGAATTTTTCACCCTTTTTTTTAAAAATCCCAAACAAATCAACCTTCCGGGATGCTCCCTGGGAACGTAACTGCTTTCCAAGAGTTCCCATCCTGCCTAAAAATTGTGGGATTCCAGGGATCTGGTCCCCACAAAGACCATGGAATGCATTCATCCCTCGCTGCTGTGGCTCCAGGGAATTGTGGAATGGTTTGGGTTGGAAAGGGCATTAAATCCCATCCCAATCCATCCCAATCCATCCCAATCCATCCCAATCCATCCCAATCCATCCCAATCCATCCCAATCCATCCCAATCCATCCCAATCCATCCCAATCCATCCCAATCCATCCCAATCCATCCCAATCCATCCCAATCCATCCCAATCCATCCCAATCCATCCCAATCCATCCCAATCCATCCCAATCCATCCCAATCCATCCCAATCCATCCCAATCCATCCCAATCCATCCCAATCCATCCCAATCCATCCCAATCCATCCCAATCCATCCCAATCCATCCCAATCCATCCCAATCCATCCCAATCCATCCCAATCCATCCCAATCCATCCCAATCCATCCCAATCCATCCCAATCCATCCCAATCCATCCCAATCCATCCCAATCCATCCCAATCCATCCCAATCCATCCCAATCCATCCCAATCCATCCCAATCCATCCCAATCCATCCCAATCCATCCCAATCCATCCCAATCCATCCCAATCCATCCCAATCCATCCCAATCCATCCCAATCCATCCCAATCCATCCCAATCCATCCCAATCCATCCCAATCCATCCCGGGACAGCTCCCACTGTCCCAGCCCTGTCCAGCCCGGCCCTGGGCACTGCCAGGGATCCAGGGGCAGCCACAGCTGCTCTGGGAATTCCAGCCCAGCCAGGAATTCCCAATTCCCAATCTCCCACCCAAATCTCCCCTTTCCCAGTTTGAAGCCATTCCCTGTGTCCTGTCCCTCCCTGCCTTGTCCCCATCCCTCTCCAGCTCTCCTGGAGCCCCTCCAGGCCCTGCCAGGGGCTCGGAGCTCTCCCTGGAGCCTTCCCTTCTCCAGGGGAACATTCCCGGCTCTCCCAGCTGATTCTGAATAAATTCCAAAGGAATTAACCCTTCCTGCTCCTCGTTCATCTCCCGTCACGATTCCCACAACAGCCAAAGCAGAATTCCAGAGATCAGAACAGCGCTGGGGAAATCCCCTTTTCCCTGTCCTTCCTGCACTTCCAGCAGTGCCAGAAATCCCAAATAAACCCCATCCCACCCCGCGCAGAGCTCACATTCCCTCTCCCAGCCCGGCCTGGATCACCCGAAGGAATAATCTCGAAGGATTTTATCTTCTGATTAATTTTGATTCCCTTTCCCAAGCCACAGGAATTCCTTTCAGAGCATCAGGGCGTTCTCCAAGTGGGATAGGACTATTTGGAGAATTTAACGGAAAACTAAAAATGCCAGTAATTCCATCAATTAAAATAAAGTTTAGGAATAAATCATGTTTTCCTTGACTAAAGCAAACCCTTGGAGATGTAAGAGATTCCTGCCGGGAATTATTATGATTTTTCCCTAATTAAAAGACATTCCTGAAAGGAGTCATTAAGGACCCATGAGCAACAAGAAGCAGCTCAAAGAAAAACCACGGATTTTCCCAGAATAATCAAATTATACCCCATGGATGCTCCTCCTGGAAATGCCTCTGAGAGCAAAAAAGCTGGGAATCCTTTGGATTATTCTTTGGGAAAACGTTGGAGCCGGATGCAGATGAGACACACGTGATCCAGGGAAAGCAACGGCACTGGATAACATTCCCGAGGATTCAGGATTTCACAGAATTGAGGGGGAGGCCGGTTTATTTTATGGCATTTACTTCACGGGATTTATTTTTTGGGGGGATTTATTTTATGGGATTTATTTTATGGCATTTTTTTAATGGGATTTATTTTTTTTAGGATTTATTTTTTGGGGGGACTTATTTTTATTCTTCTGAACCAACCCTGAATCTCGTCCGTCCCTTTGGTGATCAAATCCTGGGTGGAAGAGGATCGCAGGAACACTCCTGTGCCTCGCTCCGATCCCACGGCGGGGTTTGCTCCCGGCATTTTCCTGACGGGAGACGTTCCCCAATCCCACTGGACAGGGGCAGCTTTGGAGATGATCCCGCAGCTCTCCTGCCTCCCGACTGCCCGGGGATTTGTTCCCTCAGCTGGGATTTGAACCCTTTGATGTCCCTGAAAATATCCCTGGATTTTCACTTGGTTTTCCTTCCGGAGGCTCCAAATCCCAACGAACAGCACCAGGCGATTCCCTGCCTTTCCCAGGGCAATATCCCGATTTATTCCTATCCCTGGCCCCATTCTTTCACTGGTTTAGGGTGGGAAAGGCACATTTGGAATGCTTTAACCGTGCCTGGCACTCCCTGCTCCAGGGATCTCCCGTAAAACACGGAAAACCACGGAAAAGAATTCCTGCACAGGGGCCTTGGCACATCCAAGGAGGAATTTTAGGGGTTAAAAGAGCAAAAAATGCGGGAATCTCCTCATTTGAGGCATCCAGGCTCAGGAGGGGAACTGAGGCTTTTGATTTCCCGCGAAGGGAACAATTAAACTTCAAAGGAATGGCCTGGGAAAGCTTCCAAATTCCCAGCTGGTCTTCCCTGGAAAAATCCGCTCCCCAAAAAACTTCCAGGGTGTTCCCGGCAAGGAAAATGGGCCTGGCTGAATGGCAAAGACAGGAAAAAGGGGGGAAAGGGCATTCCCAGGATGTGCGGAGGGATCCTGGGCGTTATTCCCATCCCTAAATCCCGAAATCGCGGAGGAACACCTGAGCAGTTCAGAGCCATTCCCAACCTCCTTCCCATTTCCCACTTTTCCTCTCTATCCGATGCCTGGGTGCATTTCCCCCAGAGGTGTGGCTCCCAGCTATCCCAGCAGGAACGTCAGCATTTTCTGCAGGATATGGAATTTCCCTGGCACAGACCCAGAATTCCTGCCAGAACTTGCAANAATATCCCATGCAGCAGAAAGTCCCCAAACACCCCAACGAGGCTTTCCCCAAATTTTAAAAATTCCATTTAACCCGTGACTTGCAGGCCAGCTAAAGCAGGAACTCCCTGAAGGAACGACAGCACAAATGGGGGAATTTTGGAGGGAAAAGAGAAGGAAGGAAAACAGGAATTACCCTAAAGGACATTTCAAGATTCTCGCCACCCCAGATATCCATTCCTGCATCGTAAGTTCCTATCTCTTCAAAGTAGTTCCTGTCAATAGAAAAGAGGCCACCAGCCATAGTTGGGGTCCTGGGGGGAAAACAAACAGGAAAAAAATAAAGGAAAACAGGGAAAAAAAAAAGAAAAACAAAGGGAGAAGGGAAAGAAAAAAAGAAAAAAAAAGAAAGAAAAAAGACCTTTTAAAGGACACTCCGGAATTTACAGCACATTTCACTGCCTCACACATTGCACCACACAGCAATTCTATGGAAAACAACTACGAAAGGAGAGTTTTGACTGGATTTTTCCTCTCTTCCCCAAAATCCAGGGAGTTCAAACCCAGGCACACTCCAAGGAAAAAGAAAGACAATTTCGACTGGATTTTTCCTGCTCTTCCCCAAAATCCTCCTCAAATCCAATCGGGAATGCTCGGGAGGGGTTAAATGGAAAGGAAAAAGACTTTTAAAGGACACTCTGGAATTTACAGCACATTTCACCACACAGGAATTCTGTGGGTAACAAACAGGAGCTATGAAAAGAGAATTTTGACTGGATTTTCCTGCTCTTCCCCNTTTAACCCGTGACTTGCAGGCCAGCTAAAGCAGGAACTCCCTGAAGGAACGACAGCACAAATGGGGGAATTTTGGAGGGAAAAGAGAAGGAAGGAAAACAGGAATTACCCTAAAGGACATTTCAAGATTCTCGCCACCCCAGATATCCATTCCTGCATCGTAAGTTCCTATCTCTTCAAAGTAGTTCCTGTCAATAGAAAAGAGGCCACCAGCCATAGTTGGGGTCCTGGGGGGAAAACAAACAGGAAAAAAATAAAGGAAAACAGGGAAAAAAAAAAGAAAAACAAAGGGAGAAGGGAAAGAAAAAAAGAAAAAAAAAGAAAGAAAAAAGACCTTTTAAAGGACACTCCGGAATTTACAGCACATTTCACTGCCTCACACAT
This sequence comes from Donacobius atricapilla, assembly GCA_013397315.1. Lineage (NCBI taxonomy): Eukaryota > Metazoa > Chordata > Aves > Passeriformes > Mimidae > Donacobius > Donacobius atricapilla. The sequence goes on from WBMY01001678.1 coordinate 7,344, forward strand.
TGCACCACACAGCAATTCTATGGAAAACAACTACGAAAGGAGAGTTTTGACTGGATTTTTCCTCTCTTCCCCAAAATCCAGGGAGTTCAAACCCAGGCACACTCCAAGGTAAAATAAAGACAATTTCGACTGGATTTTTCCTGCTCTTCCCCCAAATCCTCCTCAAATCCAATCGGGAACGCGCGGGAGGGGTTCAATGGGAAGGAAAAAGACTTTTAAAGGACACTCTGGAATTTACAGCACATTTCACCACACAGGAATTCTGTGGGTAACAAACAGGAGCTATGAAAAGAGAATTTTGACTGGATTTTCCTGCTCTTCCCCAAAATCCATGGATTTCAGGCTCAGCCAGACTCCAAGGAGCAATAATGACAATTTTGATTGGATTTTCCTACTCTTCCCCGAAATCCACGGAGCTCAGGCCCAGCCACACTCCAGGGTTGCTCCCATTTCCATGGATTATTTCAGGAGAATTGTGAGGGCAAACTGGGTGGGATTGGGGCCTCCTGAGTGAGCAGCAGCTCCCATCCAACGGGGAATGCTCGGGAGGAATTCAGTGGAAAGAAAAAAAAACTTTCAAAGGAAACTCTGGAATTTACAGCTCTTTTAACCACACAGGAATTCTATGGAAAACGAATAGCAGCTATGAAAAGAGAATTTTGACTGGATTTCCCTGCTCTTCCCCCAGATTCACAGAGCTCAAGCACAGCCACACTCCAAGGAAAAATAAAGACAATTTTGACTGGAGTTTCCTGCTCTTCCCCGAAATCCACGGAGCTCAGGCCCAGCCACACTCCAGGGTTGCTCCCATTTCCATGGATTATTTCAGGAGAATCGTGAGGGCAAATTGGGTGGGATTGGGGCCTCCTGAGTGAGCAGCAGCTCCCATCCAATGGGGAATGCTCGGGAGGAATTCAGTGGAAAGAAAAAAAAACTTTCAAAGGAAACTCTGGAATTTACAGCTCTTTTAACCACACAGGAATTCTATGGAAAACGAATAGCAGCTATGAAAAGAGAATTTTGACTGGATTTCCCTGCTCTTCCCCCAGATTCACAGAGCTCAAGCACAGCCACACTCCAAGGAAAAATAAAGACAATTTCAACTGGATTTTCCTGCTCTTCCCCAAAACCCACGGAGCCCAGGCCCAGCCACACTCCAGGGTTGCTCCCATTTCCATGGATTATTTCAGGAGAATCGTGAGGGCACATTGGGTGGGATTGGGGCCTCCTGAGTGAGCAGCAGCTCCCATCCAACGGGGAATGCTCGGGAGGAATTTCACGGCTCAGTTTTGCCTCAGAGGGAGCCCAGAACGGCCTCAAATGAGCAGGAGAATCTCGGGTAAGAGGATTAGAAATCCCTGCAGGGATTTGTGCGGGGAAGGCCGATTTCCCTGGAAGTGGATGCCACAGCAGGACACGGAATGGATCGACTCCATGGAGCTGTCAGAGGAGAATTCAGGCTTTAGTTCCAATCCCAGCAGTTTCTTTTAGAACACGCTGTGTAAAAAGGTCTGTTCTTGCTCCATGGCACTGACACTGCTCTCCATGGGTTCAGGAATAGGAAACAACCCCTGGGACAGTTGTTCTGGCAAAGGGAACACTGTTTGCTGAGCCTGTGCTGAGAAACGCAGAGAGATGTTTTGGAAAGAGAAACTGTTGGCAGCTTTCCCTTGGGCAAGGAGCCGGCAGTGGTCAGCGAGCTGAAATTCAGGATCAGGAATGTTGAGCCCGCAGTGGCTGCTCCCTGTTTTCCAGCACTCCAAGCCCACAGGGCACAGGGATTCCTTTGTGAGGGAACCACTCAATCCCAAATCCCAGCTTTTCTCCGGGATGTCCCAGCACAGCCAAAGGGCTTGGGGGCTCAGTTCATCCCAGCAGCTCTAAATCCATGGAATTTGGTGGAGTGGCCCTTAGGAAGAGGCTCTGGAGCCCCTCTGGAGCCAGGCTGGGAGAGCTGGGAATGTTCCCCTGGAGAAGGGAAGGCTCCAGGGAGAGCTCCGAGCCCCTGGCAGGGCCTGGAGGGGCTCCAGGAGAGCTGGAGAGGGATGGGGACAAGGCAGGGAGGGACAGGACACAGGGAATGGCTCCCACTGCCAGAGGGTGGGAATGGATGGGAGATTGGGAATTGGGGATTCCTGGCTGGGCTGGAATTCCCAGAGCAGCTGTGGCCGCCCCTGGATCCCTGGCAGTGCCCAGGGCCGGGCTGGAGCAGCCTGGGACGGTGGGAAGTGTCCCTGGGTGAAATGGGATGGGATTTAAGATCCCTCCCAATCCAAACCTTCTCCTTCCTCCTTTTTCCTCCCCCTGGGAGTGCCCAGCTCCACGCTGGAAAATTCAACCCCTCGTGCCCTAATCCCCAGCCCAGCTCCTGGGAAAAGGGGAGTGCAGCAGGCAGGACTGTTCCCTGGGATGGGAATTTACTGGGACACAGCCAGACCTGCACAGCTTTCCTTGGAAAACCACCCCAAACCAAAACATCGGGAAGGCAAAAGGGCTTAAAGTGGTTTTCAAACTGGAAAAATAATTTTTTTTTTTCCCTCAGTCCTGCATCTTTTCCCTGTGGAATCACCTGACAGCTCCCGGGAATTGCTGTGCCAGACTCTCATCATCCCCCGATCCTGTTTTATTTGGGAAGCAACATCTGCTTCCCGTTCCTGCTGCTCCCAGTAGCATTCCCGCTCCTGCACAGAAAACACGGGTGCAACCCCAGCTTCGCTGCACCCCAGGAAAGCCCCAGCCCATCCCAGGATTTCACTGGGAGAGGAAGAGGGATGGCAAAGGGGATTCCAGCCCTGGAGCTCCCACACGGCACCACCTCATCCTGCTTTTCCCAGGGAATCCCATCCCTGGCATCCAGCAGCACAAAATCCTGGATATTTCTGGGAAGGAAGGATCAGTGCCAGGATCAGCACCAATCCCTGCTGCTCACCACCCAGGCTGGGTTAATTAGCTGCAATCAACTCCAAGTTTCATTATTCGTAATTAAGATATTAATATAATATCAGGATAATGGGTACCATAATCATAGCCAGAGTTCCAGGAGCATTTGGAAAATGTTCCCAGGCACAGGGGGGGATTTTTGGGATGTCTTGCAGGGCCAGGGGTTGGATTGTCCTTGTGGGGCCCTTCCAGCTCAGGAAACTCCATGATCCTAACACATTCTTGACATTTAATCTCGTATTCTTCTTATTTTTTGATCTTGCTTTTTTCCTTGGATTTGATCCTGTATTTTCCCTCTCAATCCTTAATTTATACAAAACATTTCCTGGACTGCAATCCATATTTTTAGTTATTTCTAACCCCAGCCTGGAGCGCCTTCAGCTTCAAAAACAGAGGGGAAAGCATGGAAATACCCATAAAAATGGGCTGGAAATACCCAGCACAGGCCGAGTAATCCCATGATCCTGGGATTCTCTGACACCAGAGACTGGAATTCCTGGACTAAAACCGGAGATTTTGGACTTGAGCCAGCCTAAAGCACCAACCCTTCTCTCTCAGCTCCTTGTGACAACTGCGGCACGGGTGACATTTGTCCCTCTGCCCCCTTTGCTTCCCCAACTCCCATTTTATCCAGAGAATCCCCCAAAATTCCAGCGAAAAACTGATGGGGAAAATAATTAAAAAAAGGAATTAAACCCCATTATTTTGGTTTATCAATTTGAAGAGTCGGTTGAGTGTCTGAGCCAGGGTTAATTCTGAGCCCTGCCCCATTTCAGGGTAAGGAAATGAGGACTGGGATTGCATCCCTTTGAAAATTCCCGGTGCCTGGGAAGGGATTTGGGAGACCCAGGACGGATGGAGCTCAGCAAGGCCCTGCAGCTCCTCAGGATCACTCATTTTCCCAATTTCCAGGCACACCTGAGCTTTAACGCAGAGCTGCTGGCCCAGGGAGGAGATTTGGGATCAGGAGGAAAACAATTCCCTCCTCTGACAGCCAGGGCCTGCTTGCTTTTCCAGGAATGAACCCCAAATCCCTGATTCCAGCCTCCCCAGGACAGTCAGGGACAGAAAAGGGAATTTTCAAAGCAATTTTTGGGGAGGTTTTTCCCGCCCTTCCATCCCTTCCTTGCCTGGACTGATCCCTGAGCTGCCCCTCCCTCCACCTGCAGGGCTGGAATTCTTCCCACTTCCCAGGATTTGAATCCGTTCCATCCACTCAGGAAACCTTTTTTGGTCTCTTTTGGAGTTTTGCAGGAAGCCCCGGCAGCCGCTGGAGCTGAACAAACATCCCATGGCCAGGAATTTATTCCATTTGTTCCCTCTCCAGCTCCATTTCAGCTCTTGGAAGGGGTTTTGTTCCACTCTGTGATTCCAGCAATTACATGGAAGAGGTCAGGACATGCTCTGGGATCATTTTTCCCTCAGGGTGCTCCGTTATCAATCTCATTTTCCAAGCAATAAACCAGGAATTTAAGTGCAAATCACTGGGCTTCAAAAACACTCAAAAATCCTTTGGAATATCTGCCTCGAATTTAAAAAAAAAAGGGGAATAAAAATCCGTTTGCAGCAAATTAACAGAAGGAGCTGAACAGGCAGAAATCCTTGGAATTCCTGCACATTGGGAAGAGGATGGGATGGGGCTAAGTGCAAATCACCGGGCATCAAAGCTCAAAAATGACCAGAAATCTTTTGGAATATCTGCCTTAAATCCCAAAAAAATGGGAATAAAAATCAGTTTGCAGCAAATTAATGGAGGGAGCTGAAGAGGGAGAAATCCTTGGAATTCCTGAATGCTGGCATGGAACAGGCAGAAATGTTTGGAATTCCTGAACAAGGCAAAAATCTTTGGAATTCCTGAATGTTGGGAGAAGGAATGGATGGGGTCAAGTGCAAATCACTGGGATTCAAACCTCAAAAATGATCAGAAATCCTTTGGAATATCTGCCTTAAATCCCCCAAAAAATGGGAATAAAAATCCATTTGCAGCAAATTAACAGAGGGAGCTGAACAGGGAGAAATCCTTGGAATTCCAGAACGTTGGGAAGAGGAATGGATGGGGTTAAGTGCAAACCACTGGGGTTCAAACCTCAAAAATGATCAGAAATCCTTTGGAATATTGGCCTTAAATCCCCAAAAAATTGGAATAAAAATGTGTTCACAGCAAATTAACAGAGGGAGCTGAACAGAAATCTTTGGAATTCCTGAACGAGGCAGGAAACTTCGGAATTCCTGAACACTGGAGCCGATCAAGCAGAAATTTCGGAATTCCAGAACGCTGGGAAGAGGATGGGATGGGGTTAACTGCAAACCACTGGGCTTCAAGGCCCAAAAATGATCAGAAATCCTTTGGAATATTGGCCTTAAATCCCCAAAAAATGGGAATAAAAATGTGGTTACAGCAAATAAACAGAGGGAGCTGAAGAGGGAGAAATCCTGGGAATTCCTGAATGCTGGAGCGGAACAGGCAGAAATCCTTGGAATTCCAGAACGTTGGGAAGAGGAATGGATGGGGTTAAGTGCAAACCACTGGGGTTCAAACCTCAAAAATGATCAGAAATCCTTTGGAATATTGGCCTTAAATCCCCAAAAAATTGGAATAAAAATGTGNTTTGGAATATTGGCCTTAAATCCCCCCCAAAAATTGGAATAAAAATCCATTTGCAGCAAATTAACAGAGGGAGCTGAAGAGGGAGAAATCCTGGGAATTCCTGAATGCTGGAGCGGAACAGGCAGAAATCTTTGGAATTCCTGAACACTGGGAACAGGATGGGATGGGGTTAAGTGCAAACCACTGGGGTTCAGACCTCAAAAATGGTCAGAAATCCTTTGGAATATCTGCCTTAAATCCCAAAAAAATGGGAATAAAAATCAGTTTGCAGCAAATTAACAGAGGGAGCTGAAGAGGGAGAAATCCTTGGAATTCCTGCACGTTGGGAAGAGGATGGGACGGGGCCCGCCCGAGGTTGCAGCAGCCCGGCTTTGGGCTTTCCCTGCCACTCTGCCTCTGATTCCCGCAGGGATTTTGGGAGTCGGGGGCGGATTTTTGGGAGGAGAGGGGCACTGACCTGACGGGCAGGGTCCTGTCCCCCTTCCTGCGCTCCATCTCCCGCTGGGGCACGGGATACCAGCGGAAATTCAGCTTCCAGTTGAAGCCCCCGTAGGTCATGTCCGAGCCCGCCATGTACTCGAAGGTGTCGTCGCTGATCACGTCGATGATGGGACACACCACGGTTTTCCTGGGGGGAAAAAATGGGAATTTGGGGGTTACGGCGGTGTTTGGGAATGGTGGGAGGCGGAGGGGAAAAGGGGGGAAAGAGGGAGGGGAAAGGGGGAATAAAACGAGGGAGAAGGGGAAAAGAGGGAGGGAAGAGGGGGAAACAGGAGAGGGAAAATGGGAAAGGGGGAAATGGGAGGTGAAAATTAGGAGGGGAAAATAGGAAGGGAAAATGGGAGGGGGAAACAGGAGGGGAAAAAGGGGAAACAGGAGGGGAAAAAGGGAAGGGAAAGAGAAGGAAAAAGAGAAGGAAAAAG
>WBMY01001680.1:0-22171 GCA_013397315.1 Donacobius atricapilla
CAGCTTGTAAATGTAGCTTAATGTAAACGATAAATGGCTTTTGCTTAATCATATAGGTTAGCAGTCCAGAAGTCCTGAGCTCCCACTAAAGCTGCCCCCCATCGTGGCCCCGGGAGGCCTGGCTAGGTTGGGCCAGGCCTCCTCCCCAGCACGGCTTTCTGAAGGATCCTTCACCATGGACAGCTCTGGCTGCTGCTGCTAAGTCATCCCAGCCTAGCTGTGCGGGGTGGCCCTGCAGCTGGCGTTTGGGTGCAGCCATGTGGGAAATACTAAAGGTAAGAAGACTTTTAGAAAACAGTGAAAGCAGGCCCCAGAAACAGAAAGAGCAGAAGAACCTTGAATTAGCTGCAGATGCAAAGCTTGAAAGTAGGAAAAGTTACAATAGCACAGGAAGCAAGGACATGAAACAATAGTTTGAGTTTTTAGGCTTGGCTAGAATAGACCTTAAGACTGCAGAAAAATATGCCTAGCAAGATAGTAGAAGGTTTTAAGCTTAATAATGGAATATTGTATATTGTTAATAGAAAGCATACAAGCAAGCATTGTTTGAATCAGGTGTACGTGTGCTTTTAGTGACTGGCTAGAACAATTGTCTGTAAACTTTAGCAATATGTTGTTGGTTGGAAAACCTTTAAAATGCCCTGTAACAAAGAGATCTTTGCTTCTGGCAGACATGAGCTGCTGCTATCTTTCAATTGTCTCCAACCTGTTATGAGGCTAATGTCACAATGAAGGCTTGAGGAATGTCTCCCAGTGGTCCCATCCCATTTGTGCAAAACCTTCAACACATGGCTGGGGCCCCTAGGATCCTGGCACGGCCCCAGCACTGCCTGAATGTACCACCTTCAGCCACTGCCCGCAAGAACCATCATGCCTCTAACAACTCTTCAGGTTGTTATCTCTTTCATTGCACGGATAAAACTTGCAAAACATTGAATCATCTCCGAGTGAGAGAAAAGACAGATTGAGAATATGCAGAGACAATATGAAGACATCAAAGTCACTGAAGGAAGAGTTACATCTTCGATCTAAAGATGATGAGAAGATGCCTTGGCTTTAGGCTGAAATTCTTTTGTGAACCATGGCAATGGACTGTAATATATGAGAATATCCCTTTGAATCGTGGAAATATGTATTGGGGAGATGATAATAGTATTCAAATTGTAGAGCAAAGGCATTTGTGGTGGACTAAGTAAATATTGAACTAGCTGTGATCTTATGAGAAGCTTGAACAGAGAGAGAGATGACATGAAGATCTGCCCTCAGAAAAAGAAAATATCTCTGTTCCCAGAGATGAAAAAAAACATTGCTTTTGAACTCTTCACCTTGAACAGGGCCCAACTCATGGGATAGCTCCCTAATGTGCACTTTTATTTACAAAATGTGCACTTTTATTTACAAAAGTGTTGAATATACAAAATTCAAACGCATATTCATACCCCTGTCACTTCCTCTTCTCCGCTTTGTATGCCAATTGGCAAGAAGGCTATTAAGCATGTATGGTTTGTTCCCTGAAATGAGTCGGTGGTCTTTTCTGAGGAGGGGTCAATTAAAATGATGAAGTAAAAGAAGTCTTCCTCATTCTGACCTTTCTACCTTTTCAGTGCATATGTGACAAACGAATCCCTGGTAGAATTTACGGTTTCCCATGTTAGATCTGTTTCCTAGCACGGGGAAAATTGGCTATTGTTTTGTATTCCTGAGATCTATTTGTCACATTTTGTTTTTCATTACAAGGACAACTTACACAAACATAAAGTTGACAAGCAATGAGTTACTAGATCCAGAATAGCTTATCTAAGATCTGGCTTCTGTTAACTACGGGCAAAGCTTATCCATCTACTTCAGCTAACTCAGCAACATCTACTTTAACTATGATCTTAACTCTCCTAAAATCCTTAATTCCTCAAAATTAATGTCTCAGAGGTACAGACTTCCCAATCCACCTNCAGTGGGTGCTGGGCCTGGGGGCAGGAGGAGAAGGGAAGGAGAAGCAGGGCTGAAGAACAAAATGTTCGAAGGATTCATGTAGGAGGAGAAGGAGGGATTGTGCAGGAGAAGGAGGAATAGTAGGAGGAAGAGGAATATGGAGAAGAGTAGGGACACAGGAGGAGGCGGAGGAGGAAGAGGAGGCACCACAGGGTTCCACCCCTCCCTGTATCTGCAGCCCCTCCTCCCCAGCCCCAGGTGCCTTGTCCCCTCCCACGCAGCAGGTGGCCGAGGAGGGGGATCCACGATTTTCACAGGAGCGAATCTTGGTGTTTCTGAGCTTCACTGGCCTAAATGTTGATGCTTTGGTTTTTTGCAAGGGGCTGAATCTTTGTATTGTAGAAGAGGTTTTGGCTGAGTCTTGATGTTTGGAGAGTTTTTGATCTGTGTCTTGATGTTTGGAGGACTTCTGGGCTGCATCTTGGTGTTTTGGAGGTTCTTACAGACACAAGGTGCCCAATGACTTCCTGAGATGAACTTGGGCAAGGAGGAACCCCCAGCCCAAGGCATTCTCCTCTTGTTTCATCCCTAAACCAGGAGTTTTCATTCTCAGGGAGTGTCCTGATGGAGGAGGAAGAAAAGCCCCAGAGATCCCACATGAGGAGGGACTGCAAATCCAGCCCAGGAAGCTGCAAGGAGGAAAGACCCACCCTGTACCAGGAAGGTGGCCAGAGATCCAGCTGGAGCTCAGAGCTGGTGGAGAAGCCTCAGGCTGCGGAGAAGCCCCACAAGTGCTTGAAATGTGGGAAGGGTTTCAGCTACAGGTCCATCCTGAAGAAACACCAGAGGATCCACACTGGGGAACAGCCCTATGAATGCAGGGAATGTGGGAAGAGCTTCAGAGAAAGCTCAGTCCTGATCCGACACCAGGTGATCCACACTGGGGAGGGGCTTTACACCTGCTTGGAATATGAGAAGAGCTTTGGATGGAGCTCTGACCTGAGAAAACACCAGCGCATCCATACCAAGGAGAGGCCCTACGAGTGTCCTGAGTGTGGGAAGAGCTTTTCACAGAGCACAACCTTGAGCAGACACCAACAGAGGCACCACTAAGGTAAGCCCTATGAGTGCCCTGAGAATGGGAAGAGCTTTGTGTGCTGCTCCAACTCCATCCACCATGGGACGATCGACTTTGGGTGATCCCTAGTGACTCCCGTTGGGCAGTGCCCTGGTGATCCATGTTTGGAAGACACCTGGCTGTGGGGGCTCCACATCTTCCTTTCTCCCTGTGGGCATCTGCATGAATGCAGGGGCAGGAATATCCTGGTGCCCCTGCAGGACTCTGAGGAGCACCAAGCTGGAGCAGCAGGAATGAGAAGCAATCCAGGGCTGGTGGATGAGATGTATCAGAAACTGCTCAGTGGTGGCTGGAACTGTGTCTGGAACAGTGGGACATCCCAGCAGGGCAGGCTGTGTGGGGCTACAGCATAACAAAACACCCAGAGCAGTGCTGAAAAAGCTGTGGGGGCAGGGAAGCAGTGGCACGGCTCCAGCATGGGCAGGAGAAGGCGAGCTCAGGATTCCTGGACACCCAAGCAGATGGTGGTAGAATTCCTAGGACTGGACTCCAGTAGCGACAGTGAAATCTCCCCACGGAAAGCAACAGCTTGACCCTCCTTCGTCCAACACGGAGAGCGGGAGAGAGTAGCTGCCCCCAGCTCTGTCCTTTATCTGCCCGCAAAACTCACAGTATCTTTCCCCTCTGTGAGAAAACTGCCAGAGACAAAAGAAGTGTAGCCAGGGGCTACACTCCTCTCCTCTGGCCACTTCTGGTTTTTGCTTAAGTGCCCGTAAGTACCCAGTCGGTTATTTCCTAGCAACTTATGGGAAAAAAATCTATAAGTTAAAAAGAAACAAATCTAACCCCCAAATCACATGGACCCTCAGCCAGCATGGACACAGAAATCCTTTTCTTTTGCCTTGACTTCCTTTTCATTTCTCTTCATCTTTGGAAACACCCGAAGTTGGGGTCAAAACAAAGACATTGAGCTAAGACACGGATGAGGACATGGGGGGACATAGACATGGTGAGACCCAGACAGGGAGAGTGACATTATGATACATAGACATTGAGGGGGATGTAGCCATTCTTGGGGACACAGGGGGACATGGGCTCAGTGGGACACGGGGGGACAAGGGCTCAGATGGAAACATGGGGGGACAATGACAGGGATGGAAGTATGGTGAGGAGACATCTATGGGTGAGGACATGGTGGGACATGGCCAGTTGTTGGAGTGCAAGCCCCCTTGGGTCTCCCAGGGGAAGAAAAGGATACAGGGGTTGAATTGAAGCCTTTAGAAAAACTAAAATATATTAAGCCATGTAAATACGAAGTAGAAGTTTAGATTTTAGTTTTAAGCAAATAGACTCTTAAGTGCCCCAAGCATCAGACAGCTAGCATAAGACCCCAGAGCCCTTAGGCCTGGTAACTCAGCTTTGGACATAACAAAAACAAAGTAAAACATTGCTCATAGTACCAGACAGAGTTGGTACAATTTTTATGTTAATGAGATAGAAGCTTTTACGTTAATAGATATGCTACATGCGTAGGGTTTTTATAAGGTTTGATACTATCCTTTGTAGTTTTTCATAGTTTAACATACTCTCAAAATTAGGTTTAGATTGGTGTAGAGAGAATGTTTTAGAAGTGTGTTCTTCGTTAATTGGACAATCTATAGATAAGGATATGAAAATGCATTTAGAGTTTATGGATAAAAAACCCGTGATTTGGGGGCAATGGTATCTATCCATTGGTTCTTCAATTGGTCAGTCAACAGTCCTGCCATCTACAACAGGAGAGAATGGGGCTCTGCCAGGGAGCTGTGGCCAGGAAGCTGTTGTAAGGTAGCAACACCTGAGAGGTGCTGCTGCTGTCACTTGGGGGGTACTGCAGCTGCTGCTGCTGCTGCCACCATTACAGCAGAAGTCTTTACTGTTGTGGCCACTGTTGTAGAGAACTCTGCTTGAAAAGGGACTCTGGGCCAGTAATCTGCCTTTTCCTTGTGGCTGGGACCCCTTGTCATTCTGCCTTCCCCTGTGGCTGAATTCTTTATTAATATGTTCTTGTCCCCGAGGTTGGCGCTCTCTGTTAACCTGGGTCTATGCCCTACTGGGACTTTAGGTATTGTAACTTTTAGTAAGACTGCATATGTCGCTGTAGGACGCAAAATCAGACCACACGACTCCAGAATTTGTCAGAAGGCTAAAAGACTGATTCATTCAAAATTTGACCGCCTTATATACTAGGTCACTAGAGCTAAACCAATTGGTGCTAGAAGTAACACCCATTCAATCACATTGTCCAACACAGAGAGACATCAAATTGTCTCCACCTCTAAAGGAGAATGAAAACAAGGTAAAGTTAGCAAAAACATCCTCTTTTGTTTACAGAAAGTTCTGTGAGAACTGAGTTTTAGAAATCAAAACATCTCAGGCTGAAAAGACCGGGCTACATCACACCCTTTTCTGTTAAAAAAAAAAGAAAAAGAAAAATGAAAAGTGTTCAGTGTCGGCTTGTGGTGGAACCATCTGAGTGATCATTCACATCTTCTGCATCTGAGTCATCACTCGATGGTTCATCCACTTGATGACCTTCATTTGTGACACGGTTTGCAGGTTGCCTGTCAGCGTGATTCTGTGCAGGGTTTCACCCTGCATTCCCCATTTTTGTTTTTGAAGAACCCACTTTAGAGTACCATGAGCGCGTTCTACAATAGCTTGACCAGTCAGAGAATGTGGAATACCAAACTTGTGTGACAAACCCCACAACTGCATGAACTGCTAATGTGCAGACTGTAGTATAGATTAACTTAGGCCTGAATGGCACACCACAAGGTTTTCATTAAATGAAACAAAGCAGCATTGCTGACTTCCTTCAAAACTGAATAACCCAATCGCTGTGCTATGTCTGCCACATAAGCAGAATCCATGACCAGATTGAAAGGTTCCTGGGAAAATCTTTGAAATGCCATGACAGCAGCTGTCAATTACACCAACTGGGCTGAGACAGTCTCATGGCTCTGGAGGTCTTGTAACAACCTCCATTTCCCAGGTTTCTTTTTGGTGCAAAAGATAGGAGTGTTCCAGGGACTGGTAGATGGCTCCAGATGACCTTGGTCCAATTGTTTCTGACTAATTTTCAAAGGGCGACTAATTTGTCTTCAGGGAGGGGCCACTGGTTCTCCCAGATGGGTTTGTCCACCAGCCACCGTAAAGGAGGCGTAGGACACTGTGTGCCCTTCATCGCAGTGACCCCCATCAAAAATCCATCCCAATGGGTAGCCCCCAAGCCGCCAGTACCTCTCGCCCCCGGAGGTTGGCAATAGTTGCAGTGACATGAGGCCAGACCATGGCCGTCTGTCCCTCTGAGTTTGTGATCAACACAGGCTGCTGGCTCACGTAACATTGAGCTGTTCCACCCAATCCCACAACAGGCGACTCCGCAGGATCCAGGGTGCACTGCGGGGGCTGTGCAGAAATGGAGAGGATGGTCACGTCCGCACTCGTGTCAATCAGTCCACAGAGGTGGATCTCTGGCAGTGTGGCATCAGCGATGGACAGGGTATACAGCATTTTGGGATGATGGTCAGACAGGACAGCAGTCCAGTGAACTTGAGGAGGCCCGGTAGGCCCAAAGCAGCCATTCCCTTAACACCAGTTCTCTGTCCTGGGAACAGAAGCCTTAAAAGGCACAAGTTGAGCAATGCAAGTTTTTTCAGGGATAGTGACAGGGTGGGTGGGTGTGGAAACCATGGCACAAATTTGTCCCATAAAATCCACATCAATGAGTCCTAGATGCACAATGATACCCTGAAGGGTGGCACTCGACCTCCCCGTGAGGAGGGCACTTTTGCCGTCACCCAGGGGTCCAAAGGCTTCCAGGGGGACTTTGTGTACTTTGCAAGAGTCTAAGACGACTGTTGCTGCAGTGCAGACGTCAACACTGGCTGAGCCACAGCTGCTGGCTGGAAGCTGGCCAAGGAAACCTGCATGGGCTCTGGGGCTTGAGGAAATGCTCCACTTCCCATTTCCTGAGCTTGGCAAAGGCTGACCATTAGCATGGACTGTTGCTGTACACACGTCTGCAATATGGTTTGGCTTTCCACACCTACCACACAAAAACAAGGGAGTTGTTATTTTCTCTGCTTTCTTTCCCTGTTTTTTTTTTTGCTGGCCTGTTCATTTCCCTGTTTCTGCTGCCTGCCCTTTGGCCTTTTCCAGGCTGACTGCAGAGCAGTTACCAAGGCAGCCATCTTATAATTTGTGGTGCTCACTTCGGCACATGCTTGGACCATGTCCAGCACAGAAGGATCACCAGGAAGGACCTCAATGATCTTTCTGCAATCTGCATAGGAGTTATTTCTCGCAAGGTGTTTGAGCAAAAGCACTCTGAGATGCACGTCATCCACGTGCTTCTCCAGAGAAGCAGAAAGTCACTCAAGAAATTGCAAGAACGGTTCTGTGCTTCCTTGAACAATGGACACGAACCTCTCTTTTGGGGCAGCAGTTTCTATGGTTTGCACCAGTGCTGCCGTAACTACTCTCTGGCATTGATCAAGCACAAGAGGGTCAAGGGCAACCTGACTATAAGCATCAGCAAAATTTCCCACACCTGTCAACACATCAGCTCCAATCTCATGCCTGCGGCCCTGTGGACCCAACTCAGTATTTCGTGCTACCTCTGTGGCAGCAAATTGATTCCACTTAGTTTCAAAAACTTCGCACTGGACAGGCTGAAAAAGAACGTGAGCCAGATGCCGGATATCATAAGGTAGCAATACATCAGCATTGAGGACTCAAAGTATCTGCATCACTTCAGAAGGCTCCAGACTATACTTTCCAACCTTATCACGCAGGTCCATCAGGGCTTTCCATGACAGAACTTGGTGAGTGTTACTAGGAGTACCCTTAATAACAGGAAATGCCTGACTGCCTCCTCGCAAGGTGGCAGTACCTGTTAGGTCCTGTTCCGTGGATCCCACAGGAGCAGGAACAGATACCTGATGCGAGATCACCTCAGTACCACCTGATATCTCATTCTGTTCAGCATCTGCAGGGCCAGAAAATCCATCTCCCAATCCCAGGAGATGATCTGCCAATTCTCAATCCCCCATCTCCACAACTTTGGCTTTCACATCCTCACAGAAGCGGTTGTGATCCCTGGGATGAACTGTGACCTGGCACAGGGGGAGGGTCTAATGATTGGCTGAAGAAGATCCACCAATCGGGGCCCCCTACCCCAAGCAACCACCGGCCTCATGACGGTCGTGTCGCTGCCTGAGCCAAAGGTGAATACCATGGGGTCTGTGTTCGTAGCAGTCCCGGTATTCCTGGGGGATGGGGGGTGCGGGGCCGTGGCAGCTGTCACCGGAGCGACACCAGCCATGGCAGCAGTTGCCTCTGTCTGCAGCACAGAAGTGCTGGCTGCCGAAGGCTGCACAGTGGAGCCTGCAGAAACAGTGTGTTCAGCAAAGCATGCAGAGCCGGCATGGGAAGCGGCGCAGACAACACGGGGAAGTCGGTCCCCAGAGCCGGTAGGGGGGTGAGCAGGGAGGTGGCATGGCTGGCAGAGTCCGCCCCGCCCCACACCCTGCACAGGCTGAGACACGGGCTGTGCCGAGCCACCTGAGCCCACCAGCCGCATGGGGCGGGCCGTGCCCAGCGCCACTCCAGCTCCACCTGGCGCTCTGAGCGGGAGCAGTGCGGGGAGAGGTGTTGCCGGCAACACCCCCAAAAGCTTCTCACTGCAGGCGCCGCCTGCTCCAGGCAGAGCGGACCAGGCTGCCGGTCCGCAGAGGCTGGCCTGATAGGAACTCAACCAAAACCCCGCGTACCAGTGCTCCCGCCGGCCACGGAGGCGCACCTGCCGGCTGCGCAGAGACACCGCCATGGTCACAGGCGCTGCAGCGCCCCAAACCCCGCCCTGGCCAGTGCCAGGGGCAGGGTCGCCTCAGTGCCGAGGGGGATTTGCATGGAGACGCCGCAATTCAGGCACCTCACTGTCACCGAGCCTGCTTCCAGCACTGGTGCGGGCTGAGCCGCCAGTCCGCCACCCCCCCAGGTGCCGGGAATGCCTGGAGAACAGGCTGTTCCCCACCGTTCCCCAGCCCCCAGGG
Source organism: Donacobius atricapilla (assembly GCA_013397315.1). Lineage (NCBI taxonomy): Eukaryota > Metazoa > Chordata > Aves > Passeriformes > Mimidae > Donacobius > Donacobius atricapilla. The sequence continues at coordinate 9,106 of WBMY01001680.1, forward strand.
TGCGGGGGAGGGCGGTGCCAGCAGAGCTGGGTCAGGGGAAGTCCTGGAGGTCCTGACACCCCTGCGCGCCTGCTGGCTGCGCTCAACCAACTGCCTCTGAGCCCAATCCCAGGAAGAGAAACAGATATTGATTCCAACATGGTGGCTTGGGCAGGGAGGGAGGGCACCATCGCGTCACGAGACATAAGATCTTTCTCTTTTCCTGGTGGTTCGAGGTCTACAAGGACTTAATCCTGGTCAGTTTCTGCATCCTCGTCCGTCCCCTGGTCTGAGAGATCAGCTGGGGAGCTCTGTCTATCCGCAGAAAGGTCAGCTAAGGAGCTCTGGCCATATGACTGGAGAATCGATTCCAGTTGCCTCCAACATAGGAGCAAACTGACAACAACTGTATCACCCACAGAGACTCGATCAATCTATACCCCAATAGCTTCCATGCTGTCTTAGAAAAAACTTGTTCTGACTTTGGAAAGATGCCTCTGTCTTTCCCTCAATAATATAAATTTCAGACGTGTTCTTTGGGGACATTCGCAGCTTTCTGCTCGAGGATGTCTGTCCAAATGTCCAGAACCAACTGATCCCCGTGAGAACACATAGAAAATATCATTTTTCCAGAACTTGCAGGCAAATGCGCGCGAGAGCAGTCCTATCGAACACTTTTCTTCAGATAAGGTAGGGTTTGGTCACTTTGTCCTCGTGGCTGCAGTTCATAGCGGTGGTCACAAGATGTCACTGTTGGACATGAAATCAAACATACGATTTCAGAGTTTGTCAGAAGGCTGAAACTAACTCTATTAACAGTTTGACCTCTTTATAGACTAGGTCACTAGAATTAAATTGATCGGTGTTAGAAGTAATACCCATTCAATCACATTGGCCGAGAGAGAGACAGAGAGAGATATCAAATGGTCTCCACCTCCAAAATGGAAATGCAAACAAGATAGGATTAACAAAAACATCTCCCGCTGCTTACAGAAAATTCCATAAGAACTGAGTTTTAGAAATCAAAACATTTCAGGCTGAAAAACCAGGGCTACACAAAGAGTCTGCATAAGTACTACACTTGTGGCAGGTGACTTTTGAGGCCCTAAAGGCTCAAGAAAACTCCCAAGATACAGGGATTGCCTGCTCTTTTATGGAAGATTTCTCTTCTTCAAAACCTGAAGAGACTGCTGCTAAAGATTAACAGATTGCCGCTTGCCCTTCCGTTTTGGAGGAGTCTCAGCATTCCTTACATTCTGAAGAGACTGTATCTCTGTCTCCCACACTGCAGCAAGCACTACCTACAGCCCTGGCACCATCTGTTGTGGGGGAAAGGGAGGTGGGGACCTCTAAGCTCTGTAAGGGTTTTCGCTGCTGGCTATGGTCCAGAAGATAGTGAGGAAAGTGACCAAGACGGTCCAGAGGAGGATCCCTTTGGTCCTGGACCCACTGATCCTGACAAAGAAACTAATTTATATCCCCCAACTCTCATGACAACTGGGTATGCTTAAAACAGGTGAGGACAATCCCATTATGGGGTGTAACCTAACCCGTGGGACAGACCACCTCCACAGGAAAGGCCTTCTTGACACTAGATCCTATGTCACGGTTATACCGGAAAAGATGTGGCCTTCACATTGGTGTCGCGGTGCCTTCAGAGAGTGTCTCTCTGCTCACCCGGGCTAGCTCTGGCACCGAGGCAGCGTGTCAGGCACAGCTCTAGCTAGAGATAACTAGAGCCGATCTTGTGGGTCCTGAGATCTGTCGACCCACTCTTCTTGGCACAGGTTGTATTTGTGCGACGTCGGTAAGGAGGAAAGGAGTCTGGGTTGGGGGAGCCAACAAGATTTATTGGAAGGCCGTGCGTGGGGCCTTCTCACTTGAGGCTACAGCCCAGCCCAGCCCCGAACCCAGCTCAAACACTGACTTTTGAACCGGGGAGGGGAAAGGGGAGTGAACGAGGGAAAACCCAATAGGGACACACCAAGGAGTGACTCAGGACATGAGGGACACCTTTGGGAACCAACCTCAGGTTAAAGGAGGGAACAGTCTTCCTTTGCACCCAATCCTCCGCCATCTCTCCCAGAGCTTTCTAGAAGCTAGGTTGGGTTCCTGAATGACGGACAGCTCACCGAGGGAGGGGACAGGGAAAGGACACATCCAATTTCTATGGAAACTGGGGAAGGATACATTGAGTGACAGGAGACAGAGCAGGGAACAACTATACCTAGGAAACCAAAGGGGGGTGAATAGAACAAACCATTCTAACATATCAAATAAACATAAAAATCCACACTGCTACACATTGGGACTTCACACTGGCTGGCAAACTTCAAGGTATAGGAGGGGTTCAATTGGCAAAAATCTCAAAAAGCATTGTGCAAATTGAGGCACCCGATGGAAAATTGGCCAGTGTCCGTCCATTTTTCATCAACTATAAGGCTCCCTTGTGGGGGAGAGACACCATGTCCCAGTGGGGGGTCAAATTAGTTACCCCTAAAATCCCCCAGGATTTTTAGAAGTTGCCACTGTGGAGCACCCTACCCAAAAGCTAATGTGGCTGGATGACACCCCAGTCTGGGTTAATCAGTGGCCACTCAGTAAGGAAAAGCTTAAGGCACTCGAGGAGCTTGTAGAAGAAGCCAAAGGTCATATAGAGGAGACAACCAGCCCTTGGAATTCCCCAGTCTTTGTAATAAAGAAGCCAGAGAAGGATAAGTGGAGGCTCCTCCACAACCTCTGAGAAATAAACAAATTGAGGACATGGGGTAACTCCAACCAGGGATACCTTCCCCAACAATGCTCCCTCAAAACTGGCAATTGGTTGTCCTGGATATCAAGGACTGTTTCTTCCAAATTCCACTACACCCAGAGAATGCCCCAGGGTTTGCCTTCTCAGTTCCTACCATAAATCGAGAAGCCCCAGTGAAGTGCTACCACTGGAGAATATTGCCTCAGGGCATGAAATGCAGCCCCTCCATCTGCCAGTGGTACATGGCTTCGTTGCTGTTCCTGGTACCTGCCGAAAGAAGGGAAGCCATCATCCTCCACTACATGGATGATGTGCTTGTGTGTGCCCCTGATGACACTATACTCCAACACACACTTGACCTAGTGGTTAAAGTTTTAACCTCTGCTGGATTCCAGCTGCAGGAAGACAAAATTCAAAGGGTCCCAGCTTGGAAGTGCCTGGGCCCGGAGATCACCACATGGACCATTGCTCCACAAAAACTGGAAATCAAAGGTGATCCCAAAACCCTAGCGGATCTTCATTCCCTGTGTGGGTCTCTGAACTGAGTCAGTCCTTGTCTAGGTTTCACCAACAGGGACCTAGATCCCCTCAACAATTTATTGAGGGGGGAGAGAGAGCTGACCCCAGAGGCAAAAACCGCAATAAAGAAAGCACAAAAAGCCTTGACCAAGAGGCAGGCTCACCTTTATCAGCCCGAGCTGCCTTTCAAATTCATTGTTCTGGGATTGTTGCCACACCTGCATGGCTTGATATTCCAATGGATCAACGGACAGAGAGATCCACTCTTAATAATAGAGTGGTTTTTCCTCTCCCACCAACAATCCAAGACAATCACAAGGCCACAAGAGCTGATAGCTCAGCTGATGCAGAAAGCCAGGGTGAGACTGCGTGAGCTGGCTGGTTGTGACTTTGTGTGTATTCACCTCCCAGTCAAGCTGTCTGTGGAGGGACAAAACTTTTTTGAGAAGCTGACCAAAGAGATGTTCAAGTGCCTTTCCAGGGGAAAGCTAACCTCCAGATATCCCTGGATAGTTACAGTGGACAGATATCAGTCCACACCCCATCACTCAAGCTGTTTAATGAGGAATTCCGCCTCATTCCTTGTGAGAAAAGGAGTCATAGGCTGGTCAAAGCTCTCACAGTGTTCACTGTCGTGTCCAGGGTGTCCCACAAGTCGGTGATGACTTGGAGAAATCCCCAAGCTCAGCATTGGGAAGCTGATGTGGAGTTTGTGGAGGGATCACCCCAAGTCACTGAACTGGTCACAGTCATGAGAGCTTTTGAGAAGTTCTCGGAGCCAATTAATTTGGTCACCGATTCAGCCTACATGGTGGGGGGTAGTGTCCAGGGCAGAGCAGGCAGTTCTCAAAGACATCGAGAATGAGCATCTCTTCAGGCTGCTCTCAAAACTGATTTATTTAGTTTCACATTGAGAGCACCCATTTTATGTGATGCACGTCAGGTTGCATACCCATTTGCCAGGTGAGATCACAGAGGGTAATCGCAAGGCAGGTTCCCTTGCAGCCCCAGCAGAAATGGTATGCCTTCCAGATATTTTCCAACTGGCAAAGCTAAGTCACCAGCAATACCATCAAAAGGCACCGGGCCTGATGCGTCAGTTCCAGCTAACACGGGGTCAGGCTCGAGCCATTGTAGCCACCTGCCCTGATTGCCAGCACCAAGCCATGCCATCGCTAGGTATGGGGGTAAACCCCCGAGGCCTTGAGAGCTGTGAAGAATGGCAGACAAACATGACACACATTCCCTGTTTCAGTCGCCTAAAATATGTGCATGTAAGAATGGACACCTGTCGCGGTGCCTTCAGAGAGTGTCTCTCCGCTCGCCCGGGCTAGCCCTGGCACCGGTGCAGCGAGTCAGGCACAGACAGCTCCAGCTACAGATAACTAGAGCCGATCCTGCGGGTTCTGAGAACTGTCGACCCACTCTTCCTTGTGGTACAGGTTGTATTTGTGCGACGCCAGTAAGGAGGAAAAGAGACTGGGTTGAGGGAGCCAACAAGTTTATTGGAAGGCCTGTACATGGGACCTCTTCACCTGAGGCTACAGCCCAGCCCAGCGCAGAATTCGGGTTAAACACTGACTTTTGAACTGGGGAGGGGAAAAGGGAGTGATCGAGGGAAAATCCAATAGGGACACACCAAGGAGTGGCTCAGGGCATGAGGGACACCCTCAGGAGCCAACTCCTTTGGGGAGGAGGAGACATTCTCCCGCTGCATCCAATCACTCGATGTCTTTCCCAGAGCTTTCCAGAAGCTGGGTCGGGTTCCTGAGTGACAGGCAGCTCACCAGAGGGAGGAGCAGGGAAAAGATACATTCAATTTCTATGGAAACCGGGGAAGGACACATTGAGTGACAGGAGAGAGGGCAGGGAACAACTACACACAGGAAACCAAGGGGGGTGAATAAAACAAACCATTTTAACATATCAAATAAACATAAAAAATCCACACCGCTACATCTATTCAAATATGGTTTATGCCTCTGCTTAGACAGGGGAAACGGCCGCACATGCCAAGCAGCATCTTGTGCAAGCCTTTTCAGTACTGGGGATCCCTAGAAAAATCAAGACTGACAACAGCCCAGCATACAAAGGCAAGGAATTTCTAGAGTTTGTCCAGCAGTGGGAAGTGGATCGTACAACAGGCATTCCCCCACTCCCCCACAGGTTGATCTGTGTTTGAGTGTGCCCGCCAGATGCTCAGACAGGTCCTGGCTAGGCAGAACAGTTCCACAGTGTGGATGTCACCACAACAAAAACTCTGCAAAGCCATGTTCACAATTAGTTTTCTGAATTGTTCGTTTGAAAATATAAGTCCTCCGGTCGTACGTCACTTTAACAGCAGTAATCAGTTTAAGTTGTCACAGCATCCACCAGTTTTAATTAGGGACCCAGAAACCTGGGAAATCAGGGGTCCCTACGAGCTTGTGACCTGGGGGCATGGCTATGCATGCATATCCACCACCTCAGGCCCATGTTGGATACCCCAAAAGTGATGTTGGATACCCCAAAAGTGGGTAAAACTTTTTGTCCCCAAATATCCAGCGCCAGAAGAAGATGATGAGAAGCAAGCAGCTGTTGCTTCAAAAAGAAGATGCCACTGGAAAAGGAAGACAAAACCTTCTAAAGATCTGTTAATTCCAGCAGATCTCAGACTTTTAATATGCTTTCAACATGTTTGGTTTTCCTTTTAGAAAAAAAACCTTCCTCCCACTCAACCTTGCAATGAGCCCTGTCCAAATCGTCATCCTGTTCCCACTGAGCAGCCTGACAACTGCGTGAATCGTCCCTCAACCATGCCAAAACATCTGGGTGACCCTGGCACAGACACTCCAACAAGAAAATATGTGCCTGCCCACTGCAGCAGCAAGAGACCCTATATCTACCTGCCTGGTAGGGGTTGTCCTGCAAGCGGGAGAGTATCCAGCCAGTTTTGACACACATATACCTAACCCAAGTCCCAAATCGCATGACCCACAACGAAACAACATCCACCATTGGCGGTCTGTAATGATTAAGAATCCCATAGAACAGTGGCTACCAAAGTTGCCCAGAGCAGCTCAGGAACCCCAGGAATTAGAGCTGTTGGGTTCCTCTCCAGCACCATACTGCATTCACTTTATTTTCACCCCATTATCTAGCACTAAAGCCTTTCACAACATATTACAATATTGAAAAGAGTTCACTGCCAAAAGGTTGTGTAATATTCTGAGCTGTGTTACAGCAGACAATCCATACCATTCACATCCCAAAAGCCTCTCCAGGGGTCTGTTCCTAATTTGCGGAGATCGGGCATGGGCAGGCATCCCATCCTGGCTTTTAGGAGGGCGATGTACCATTGGGCAATTGTCCCTGTTGGCATTCAACCAAAACTTGATTGGCGAATGGACTCAAAAAAAACAATTCGGCCAACAAAATTCATAAGAGAAGCGTTGACAATTTGGACCCAAATTGTAATTCAGAGAGTTTTCATTGGGCCAAGTCAAAAAAATTGCTGCATCTCTCTTCCTTCCATGCATTGCAGCGGCCAAAAGTCTAGGTGAATTGGGCCACCTAGAGTGCTGGGTAGTCAAACAGGCAAACTTGGCATCCACTGCCATCAGCTCCCACCTAGAGGACAAGGAGATTACCAGGCAGGCCACACTCCAAAATCATGCAGCCATAGATTTCCTCCTGCTGCTGCATGGACATGAGTGCCAGGAATTTGAAGGACTCTGTTGCCTGAACTTAACGTCAAAAGCACCCAACGTCCACACCACCCTTAAAGAACTGAAAACTTGGTTGGACAAGCAAAGCAAGAATCCAAGGACTGGTTCAGCAGAATGTTCCAAGTCTGGGGACTCTCGGGGTGGTGGACTTCAACAGTAAAAACAATTCCTTTGTTTTTTTGTTGTTTTTTTTTCTTAATTCTGTTAGCATTAAGAGTTCTATGTTGCTTAATTTTAAAAGCCCTCAACAGTTTAATCTCTACTACCTCAGAAGTCAACCATGCAGAGTTTGCACACCAAGAGCAGCCTAACTTACCTGGAGATCACAAGTGGTGGACAGGTTCACATTCTTCATCAGAGTAGGTCCAACACCTTTCTTTTAACTTTATTTTAACAAAAAAAGGGTGAGATGTTGTAGTGTACTAAAATAGTTCATTTTTGTTATTATATTGTACTGGGTGGTTTGTCATATTTGCACACAAAAATAGTTTTATTATATTTTGCACATGGTATATCCTGTACCCCCCTCTGGGTTTTGGTATCCCCTAGGTGATCTTTCCCTACACCCCCTCCCCACCCCAGGTCATTATCCATTGGTTGTGGTTCCTCTTCCCCTCCCCCGCTTTTTCCCCAGGCTTAAAACCCCCTGTCACATGGATCTCAGTCTTTTTCTCTTCCTCCTGGAATTTGGATTCTACAATAAAGAAGGTGGGTCCGTGGTCCCTAGTAAGAAAAAGAGCACCTCTGCCTTTTACCTTCGGTCCATTATCTGGGTAACTTACCAGGGTCTGGAGCTAGCTAGGACTGGACCCCGGGAGTGAGGCACCCCGATACCCTTGTGCTCCACATTGGGCATAAAAATCTGTCTTGGTTTGGAAAGACAGGTGTCTGTCAGGGAAAAGCCAGAGCCTCCCTTGGAATTGAGAATGTAACCCCCTCCCTCTTAATTATTCTAATTTTGAAATTAAGGGGCTTTCACACAAAGATTTGGGAATAAGAATAACAGTTCTTTACTAGAAATATTAAAAATAAAAATACAGTAGTACAAAAAAAGCAAACAAAAAAAGAAAACAGAGTCAGAACACAACCTGACACCCTGTTAGTCAGGGTGTTGGTAGCAGTCCAATTAAGTCCTCCTGGAATGACAGATGTGGTTCTCTTGGAGCAGAGATTAACCTGAAGAAGGCTGTAGTTTTCCTCTGAAGGTCCAATGGTGGTGAGATGGTTCCGGTTTTCCTCTGGGACTCCAGTGGAAACAGACTGTCCTGGTGTTCTGAATCTCCATCTTTATCATGGTAGGAATCCTTGGCTCCTCCAGCTGGGTGGAACATCTCACAACGGGATGGTATAATTTTATCAGTCATGCAGTGAGCCTGAGTCACAGAAGAGACAAAGAATATTGCCCCACCTAATTTTAACAGCTGGTCCATTAACAGAAAACACCTGCCCCTCCCTCACGGAGTTATGAGGAATGGGTCATAGAAGAGATAAAGAAAACACCTCCCCAGCTGGTTTCAACAGATGGCAATAGAATACAGATATCTTGCATTTCAACCCAAGACATTATCGTAGGTCCCATATGACTTTACCTGGTTTCCCTGCAGAAGGGAGTTGACAAGCAGATTTACTGACATTGCCTGTACAAGTAATTACCTTATCATTTTTCCCAAGTAAAACTTAGTCACTCTTTTTTTCACCAGAATGCTGCAGTGCTGGCACGCACCTTTGATTTGTCTCATCTCCAAGTCCTCTAACATTCATCCTCTAGCATTGTAGCTGTGTGCTCAGACTGTCAAAGGCATTCCTTTCCCTCTGTTACTAGAGGTAGTTACCCTAGAAAACCCCAAAGCCTTCAAATTTGGCAAACCAATGTTACACACTTTCCTGAATTTGGCAGACTTAAATTTGCTCCTCTATAGACACCTTTTCAGGTGTCTTGTTTGCTTCCTGTCACACAGGTGAATCAGGAAAAGACATTTGCCACCACTTTGCAAGTGCCTTTGCAGTCCTGGGAATTCCATCACAAATTAAAACTGACAATGTCCCAGCTTTCATCTCCCAGAGGGTTACTAACTCCCTTTCCCTCTGGGGGGTAACACACAAAACAGGGATTCCTCATTTGTCCATGGGCCGAGCTATTACTGAGAGGGCCCACAGTTCACTAAAGCATCTGTTATTACAACAAAAAGGGGGAATGAGGAATGCTACCCCAGATGAGCAATTACAGAAGGCATTGTATGTTTTTAATTTTTTAATTGCTCCCTTACGGATTCTAACCCTCCAATTGTATAGTACTTTAGCAATAACTCCCAGTTAGAAGATAAACAGAAGGCCTTAGTCCTTATTAGGGACCCAGAAACCGGTAAGATTATAGGACCTTATCCCCTTGTCACATGGGGAAGAGGTTTTGCTTGTGTTTCCACAGAGAGTGGTCCAAGGTGGATCCCAGCCAGAAACATGAGACCCTTCAGAGAAGGCTTAAATACCTCTCCTGAGGATCCTGATCACCCTGGTACTTCATCACCGGCAGTCCGAGGCACCTCAGCCTCTGTTCCACAGACCGCTGAGGCCATCTTCATCCAACTGCCATCTCAGCCAACTTCTTCTTGATTTGAGAGGACTTACTGACTTTACACCACTCTTTGAATTTTGCAGCCAACTCACTCCAGAGGCAGTAAAAGCCATCATTTCAGAACAAGCCTCTCTTCATAAACAGCAGTTGAAATGGTTAATAAAGAGACTTGAACTTGAGACCAACCCTTTTGCTTGCTTTGCAGAGACAATTCTCAAGTGTGGGTTCTGTGTCAGTGCCAAAAGTGTCACAAACAGTGGTATTGCATCTCAAATCACCACCGTACTAACTACCCGCAGTGTGATAATTCATGCTATTCATATGGTGATTGTACTGTTTCAAGATTTATATGTGGGCAGGAGTATGGCTGGCTCCCACCTGGGCATTAATGGTGGTCAGATTTGCCTTTTCAAGCTAGTCCTTTTGGTAGGACTCAGTCTTGACGATGGAGGAGGGGTCGCAATGCCACCCCTTCCAGATTGTAATGTTTAGCTTACGCTAGCTGAAGCTTTAAATGAAACTACATTGTGCCTATCCGTGACCTCCTCTGGTGATCCTTTCCAAGCTTGTTTAACAGCCATGCCTTTAGAGAAAAGTGAATGGGATGGTTTCTACAATTTGACAGTTCAAAAAGAATGTACTGCCCCAAGTCAAATTGAGTCTGTGTGGTAGTGCAATGAAAGATGGCATAAAAAATCAGGTGAACCAGCTGGATCATATTTTTCTAGTGGCTGTGGTTTACGGATAGTAAGGTTGGAAATTTTCCTCCCTTTCAATTTAGCCTCAAGAATTGTACAATTTTGGATCCACCTAGTCTTTTGAGTGTTTCTTTCTAAATTATACTGCCAGCCCCTATAATGAGAGAAGATTTGGCCTTGATGTTTCAGGTACAGGAATTTATGCCAACGCTTCTGCCTGGGGTAATCATACCTTGCCTCAACCAGTTATACCTGGAAGCAATGCTATTAGATTATTAGGCAACGTATTTTTAATATGTGGAAACAGAGTTTGGAAAGGAATACCAGGAAGGGCTGTAGGAGGCCCTTGCACACCCAAAGGGTGACTAACCATGTTTCACTCTTTATGAGAAAACTTACCATCTTTGTGTGAGTTAGTGCGAGCAAAACATGGTACACACACATATAAGCCCAGATTGTAATGACAATATTAAAGCATGGAACCACGGAGCCTGAGTATTTCCCTCAATGATTCTATCTATTGGCACAGCACACGCACTAAAAACTTTAAATAACCTTGGCTGTTGGCTTGCAAAACAAACTAGTGCTACTAGCTCTGCTTTAACAGGCTTATTAACAGATGTAGGTAGTGTGAGACATGCTACACTGCAGAATAGAGCTGCAATTGATTTTTTGCTTTTGGCACATGGGCATGGTTGTGACAATTTTGAAGGCTTATGCTGTATGAACCTATTTGATAACTCTCAGTTTACCCACGCTAGCATACAGGGCCCTCAAGACAGTGTTACCAAATTAAGGGTTGTAGATGATAGCAACTGACTTGGATGCATACTTGGAAGATGGGGGATTACTGGCTGGCTTAAGCACTTAGTTAAAACAGGAATTTATGCGTTAGCCATACTATCATTTATGCTGATTTGCTTGCCGCGTGTTTTGCAATGCGTTCAGAGGCTAATCCATAAGTCCAGAAAAATGATTTTAATGGTTGAAAAAGAATGGGAACATGAAGAGATGCAGCCAGAGAGCAGGACTGAGAGTACTGCTCAGCTCATCACAGAAGTGGACATGTTACCATTGGTAGGCCGTAAGCTTTGACAGGCAGGGCGGTTGTGGCAGGCCATGCCCTGAAGAGGAAGCAGAAGACAATGATATGCTGAGTATGCTTAGCTTACATAAGCCCATACATGCCTGTACGGGTCTGTGCTTGCCTATAGTTAAGTTTATTATAAATATAATAATAATTATAAAAATAACAATAATTATATAGTTAATGTTACTAAGAAACATAAGCTATAGTTATTATTGTTTAAGAGAGCAGCTATTTTTAGTAACAGCTGAAAAGGTATATATACTGAAGCTTTGGGATCAATANCCTTGGACCCTTCCCAGCTCTCCTGGTTCCATTTCCTGACCCTCGGATGCCCCCAGAACCCCTCAATCTCTGCGTCCCCCCAGTTCTTCACCCCTTGTGCATCCTGTGGGGGGGGTCCAGGGGGGGCTTCAGGGGAATTCCCAGGGTTTCCTCTGTTCACTTCCCCTCCCCGCGCTCCCCCGGTCACTTTCGTGCCTCCCAAGCTGCAGCACCGGGATCCGCCCAGGGACCGGTGACTGCCCCCAGCTGAACCGCAATTCCTGGGCACAGGGGCCCCACCATACTTCCATTTCTGGGCAAACCCAGAAATGCTGGGCACAGGTACTGCCTTGTGTTGGAGTGCATCCCTCCCTGGGTTCCCCACGGGGAGAAAAAGATACACGGGTTGAATTGAAGTCTTTAGAGAAATTAAAATATATTAAGCCACATAAAAAAGAAGTTTAGACTCCAGTTTTAAGTAAGCAGACTCTAAGTGCCTTAATAAACAGTTAGCTAGCACGGAGTGCAGAGCCCTAAGGCCTGGTAGTTTAACTTTAGACATAACAAAAACACTTTAGAACATCACTTACAGTACTAGATAGAGCAAGTAAAATTTTTACATGAATGAGATAGAACCTTTTACATTAACAGATGCTATATGATAGAATATTTTATGTTAATAGATATGCCACATGCGTAGGTTTTTGTGTAAGGACTGATACTAATTTTTACAGGTTTTCATAGTTTTATGTACTTTCAAAATTAGGTTTAGATTGGTGTAGAAAGAATGTTTTAGAAGTGTATTCTTAGTTAACTGGACAACCTATAGATAAGGATATGAATATGCATTTAGAGTTTATGGATAAAAATCCCGTTTCGGGGGCAATGGTACTGGTCATTCGATCTGTCGATTGATTGGTCCACCCTTCTGCCACGTACAAAAAGAGAGAACGGGGCTCTGCCAGGGAATCACTGCTAGGGAGATGTTGCCAGGACCTTGGTATTATATCGCTTGGGGGGTGCTTCCACTGTTTCTGCTACTGTTGCTGTGTGGGGGGTGCTGCTGCTTATCCAGGACTGGGACTCCCTCCTGGACTCCCTTCACGTGTTCTGGGACCCCCCTGCACCCCCTTTTTCGGCACTGGGACCCCCTGCATCCCTTCCCGGGCATCCCGCCCTTCCCAGACCCGCCCTTCACCTTTGCACCCTCAGGTCTCCCAAATTTCCGTTTCCCCCCCAGTTCTCCACTCCTGGTGATTTTAAGGGGGGTCCCAGGTGGTTCTCAGAGGGCTCCAGGGGGTTCGCAGCGGGGATCCAGAGGGATCCAGACGAGCTCTCGGGAATTCCCCCGTCCCCTCGCCCCCGCCCTCCCTCGGTTTGTTTCGCTTCCGCGTTCCAACCCGCGAGCCCGGATCCGCCCGGTGACCGATGACGTCATAGAGAGAGCGGGCCATCATTGGCGTGCACAGAATAGCAGCGCCAATGGCG